>SNQJ01S0045916.1:12639-29996 GCA_010110895.2 Picea sitchensis
CCCTTGATTGTCAGATCTTACAAGTGGCTCGACACCAGCTCATTCATTTTCACTTCGTCAGATGTACTCAGGTACCTTGGCACTCATTGACATCAATGGTGAGTTGCCTCACATTGGTTAACGACATTCATCATTGGTCGGTAATCCAATGACTTCTTTTCATGCTCGACATTGACACATTCATTCGCATGATTAGAATTGTACCATCAGGTTTCGCAGCAGGTGAAGACTATACACTTTTCATGACTCTATCAGCAGTTATAGCAGCATGACTACCGCTCTCTGAGAGTACTATAGTTCCACTTTCATACTTTCTCTTTCCATGGTGCATTCAACAATAGGTCAGATCCCTCCACTTCACATTCTATGATCTAGCAGACAATAGTCACAGCTACAAAAACAATCACTTTCCATATGATCTTATAGCAGTGACATCTTCCATGATCTAGCAGCCGCATCAACCATATTCCTATTGCATAGTTCATCAACATTTTGGGTAAGTGGAGGTATGTTATTTTCTATACTTTAATCATGTAATTCCTCAAACTGCTAGCAATGAATAATTTGGAAAACTCCCTCATTCAGTTCCCTTTCCTCTTTCACTTTTATGACTTATGCCATGTTGCATGAGGGCATGCAACAAGTTTAGTTGGGGGGTAGGGGACATTATTCACTATCATCACTCCATTTTTCCACAACCATCATTCCATTTTTTCGTCTCATTTACTAGTTATGAACATTTCTTTTCCAACATTTCTTTTCCAATGATACTCTGTTGCACTTTACTTCATAAGCACTGATATACATATTGGCATAATTCATACATATACAAAAAAAAAGGGGGGGGCTTTCTTATACTAAGTGATGTTTTCCTTATGCACATTGATAGCATACATTTTCCAATAAAAATATGGGCAAATTATTATCATAACAACAAGAGAACAAATAAAAAAATGAATGTTGTTAACACAAGAACCAACATTCTTTATATTCATGGTTGTCACACAAGAACCAACCATAAGAAAATATCAGCTATTACTTATGTAAAACCCATCCTGGAAACATTCATTATCATCACCCAAAGCCAACATTCAGATGCCAAAATTTCTTGAGAAGATCCATGCATGGTTGCATGAAGACATGCAACAAGTTAAGTTGGGGGGTATGTCGGGGCTTAGAAATGTCCTATTCTCATCCACCTTTCCCTTCACCATTCTTCAGATTTCATTGCCCCATTGACCTTTCATGAAATCATTTCCATAAATATACTTGGGTTTCACCTCATTGTTCTCCACTTTATTCATTTTAGTATTTAAAAGGAATTTGTGATTAAATGTTAGAAAATCAACATGTTTTCATATATATCTCAATTATGTGTGAGCTTTGTAATGTGTAGGAATATATGAAGGATTAATTCAAAGGACTTCTCGAATACTCTCCACATTTCAATATTTGAGGAGATAATTCAATCCCATTCCAAGGAGAAGATCATGGAGATTTGGTTGGAATATCTTATCTAAGATATATGAGAGATATGTGTGAGGATTTAAAGGGATTATATTTTGTAATAATGGRAAATAGRTTGAGAGAAWAGTGGATCTGTAATAATGAGATGGTTATCTTATCTTCAAGGCTCTCATGTATAAAAGAGAGTGCTCTCTCTTCATGAGAATTCAATTAGGATGTAATGAGAATTAGAGTAGTCATTAGGATTCAAAAGAGAAAAGGATTCTTAGCTTTGATTCATATTCTTTCATTGTTATGCTTTCATGATTGTCATTTGATTATTGTTATGTAATTCAAGATAGCTTTATTATGTGAACTCACATATGTTATTTGTTGCTAACTCTTCACATGTTGTATTGCTTTTCCTTTATGCAATTTCCTGCTTTCCTAGATTAATGTTTCCTGCTTTCCTAAATTAGTTTCATTTTAGCAATTTAGATTATATTACTTCTACTTCAGTCCTGCATATATAGTGCATGTGCTTCATAAGCCTATGAACCTCGGATTGACAAATTAAATGGTTGGGAAAATACTACAACGGAATTAAATGACAATATTTCTGCCTAACACCCGTCCTATCGATATCTTGCAAATATATGATTATTATCCATGGGTGGGTATGTTTGTAATGTTTATTAATGGATTGTGATATCTGATGTGCTAACTCTTTTTATATATTGTCACTATATACTTGCATCGCTTGTTTGTTGAGAACTTATTGCAGGTGTAAAGCTTTGGGTCAAAGTGCTCAACGGTGGAACGACATCAAACAATTGGATCGAGGTAGGCTTTTTCCTCGTATTGCACATTATTTTATATAGCACATGTTGGAATTGAGTTGATTTCTACGGTCATAACTGTCTGTTGTGGTTTACCCTTGGCCACAAAGAGTTTTTCCCTTGTAACAGAATTGGCGACTCCACTGGGGATACATCTTCCTTCTAAGGGTCGAAGTACTTTTTCTTCTTACATTGCTCTTTTTCCGTTGTGTTTCTTGTCATATCACTGTTGGATAGATTCTGTTCACTTTGGGTCTGCGTTTTCATCCTTTTACCCTTGCATGGCCTTATTTTAATGCATATACGCCCTTTTTTCCTTGGCAGTCGTGTATACACGCGTGTTGTCTCACTGCAAGAAGCATATATACACTTTGTTCTCATGAACAGTCGTGTATACCACTTCCCCTTGCTTGTTTGCTTGGTTTAGTGATTGCTAGGTAGGATTTGAGGATTACTGAGCCTTCTTGGGTCTCTGTAGTGCCTGTTGAGATTATTTGGGATGACAGGAAGCCTGTTGGGAGTTGAATTTTTGGGCGTAGTCTTTCTCTTTGTTTTCGATTTTTAATTTGTCCTTGGTTTCTGGGTTGTTTGCTTGGCTGCTTGGTATTCTGCTTGAGTTACTGTTTTTATACACAGTAGAATTTATATATTAGGTTTCTTGTCAGTCCATGCATTTTCTTTTTTAGAATATTTAAAATACAAAAAAAAAGGGCCTTTTGCATTGGTTGGCATTTTTTTCTTTGAATCTTTATCATTAGCTTAGCACATTTAGCGAAAGATTGCATTTTACTTCTGAGTTGCAGAGTTAAAATTGAAGATTGCACTGTTTTTATTTAGGATATCATTCACTGAAAAGTTAAAGTTAGGCTTTGCATTATATCTATTTTTATTTTCATGCAGAGTCATAACACCATGAGTTTCATTTCCATACCTTTTTGAGTAATCACTGCCAATAAAATCTATGCTTTAAACTAAAATTGATTAGTAACAATTTTTTTGTTTAGGGTGCACAAACTAGCCTAGGATTTAGTGCCTTGGATTAGGATTTTGTGAGTAAACTTCTCCAAGGAAATTAAATCAACATATGTGTCTGAGACATGGAGTTGAGAAATCCATTGTATAATTGGTAATATCAGGAGGCTTCGCTCACACCAGAGTTAAGCACGAGGTCACATGAATTTTGTTGAAGGGATAACCCCTGGATACTCACCTAGCGTCAGAGATATTTCTGTGGATTTATTTGTATTTGGGGATCTTGCTAGTATCCATACCTCTGTGAGAGGCGGTACTTTCAAGGTTTTGGGCTTTGCTACCCTGCCCATACAGAAATCCAGACCTACTATAGTTTGCCTGTGCATCGATCAGTGGTTGATTAGTTGCTTGACTTAGATTTCTCATAGGTTACTTGCAGGGGTTATTATGCTTGTATCCTGGGTCAGATAGGGGTCAGACAACACACAACCTTTATGGAATATTACCTCTCCTGGGGGATCTAACCGACTGGTTGTTAAGCCTACGAGGGCCCTTATAACTGATTCTATTACCTCCAAACTTTAGCAGGGAGTCTCAAGTCCCTCCTGAACAAGGCATACCTTCTTTAGTGAGGGAGGCCACTCAGCCACTTTAGCCCGTTTGCATGCATATTGGTCGTTTGACTTTTTGGTATGCTCTTTGATTACTAGTTGGCCTTAGGATATATTTTTATTTATTGAGAGTCATAATTCATCGTGGAGTTAGACCAGCTTCCTCGTAGGTCCCGTCAGTTGTTACAGTTACCACTGGTTTTCGAGCTATTGCCTTCTAAAAGGCATAGAGTTATCAGGAGTGGTACACACACATCCACTTTTCAGACTTGTGATCCCACAAGGATGAGTACTGAGTCTAGTCTTTAGAACACTGGTAGTTGATCAACTTCCAATCCCACTATATTTATTTACACTCCTTCGACACCTGCAACCACTACAGTTGTAATGCCAGAGGCCTACACTGGTACTATGGCTCGTCCCATAGTCAATGCTTCGTCTCTTGCCTCTAACCCTTTTGGGGGTTTTGGCCACTCACCGAGTTACAATGTTCAGACCATACCCATGGCTACTAGTACATTTTCTTATGGCATGCCAATTTTCACTTCACAGTTTTCGACTACCATCCCAGTTGTTGGCCATAACGCTAGCCTTGGACCTGGGGACACTACACCTCCTTACACTCCTTTTCCGTTTGGTATCTCTCATGTTCCCCAAGCGAATCCTAATGTAGGAAGTGTCCCCTTCCTTAACCCCAGGTCTAATCCTTCTATAGCTGGATGGAACAACCAAGATGGCGGACAAGTTCCACCCTATATCCCTATCACCTCGGTGTTGAATTCGAACAATACTTTTGGTATAACGAATCCACTTCAATCCTCCAGATTCCCACCTGGAGGAGGTCAGTCTTATGTTTTGGGCACCCCCCAACCTGGATCTAATCCAGTTGGGGGAAGTTTTAACAACCCTCAGTTTGGAGCTAATCCAACTGGGGGAAATTTTCATAACCCTTATCAAAACATTCCTGCTAGAATGATGCCCTATCCATCTTTCACGAATCCGCTCGAAGGAGGGTATTTTAATTCCAGACAAGGTTCTGGTCCTTACTAGAATATTGGATGGAACACATCTCCTAATACTCAGTCTTTTGTGGGAGGATGGGGTCAGGTGTCGTAACCCCGTATTCCCTTTATGGCCATGCTTAATCTGCCAGATTTGTCTAAACTAATGAACGACCCAGTGATTCATGATCCCATATGGCCCCCTGTACCCACCAAGCTTCCGTCAAACATTCCAAAGTTTGAGGGTAAGAATGGCGAGGACCCTAGTGATCACATCACTACTTTTCGCCTTTGGTTCTCACCGAATTATTTGAATCACGATTCTATTAGATTACGATTGTTTCAGTGCACTCTTATCAGGATTGTGTCACAATGGTATATTGAGCTACCTAGGGGGACATATGGGTCTTTTCAACAGTTAGTGCTAGCCTTTCTTAACCATTTTCAACTACTCATTCGTTACGATGTTGGCCTTGAACTTTTGTCAACTTTACGCCAGGGTATCAACACTCATATTTTGGACCATATCCAGGAATGGCGTAGGAGAAGACGGTTAGTTAAGACTCCCATACCCCCGAACTTTCTTTTAGAATGGTTTTTAAAGTCTTTGCACGCTCCTATTTCAAAGGACGTTTCTACTTCCAGGGTATTCAGCGAGGAAGAGGCCATTTTTAGAGCCCAACAATTCGATTTGATCTATGCTTAGTCTGGGATGTTATACCACCTTCTTCCCAATGCACCGCAGCCGACTCTTGATCCTAGACAGAGTCCTAGGCCCCATGCCGATGGCATTGTGGGGTCCACCAATGTAAAGTTTGAAGACTCGACAACGAAGTCTGCCGGAGGACCAGCTTCATTTGGATCGTCCAAACCCACCCAATCGACGGATGTACATTCCGTGCAGTCGTCGAAAAACCCAAATGGTTACCAACAACTAGATGGGAATAAATGGAAAGGTTGTAGAGGTGGGAAGAATAAACCCAAGGACAAGAATAATAATGGAAAACAGAACAATAATGCTGGAGAGGGCAAGAAAGAAAAGTGTAAGGTTAAGTTTCCTTGTAAACTTTGTACTCATGATCACCTTACACACTTATGCCCCAAACTTGTGGAGGCTGTGAGGCTTTTAAATCTTTCACCCACTATGCTAAAAGAATCCTTTTCTTCACAACCAACACTTAGAATCGAGTTCTTTGAATGCTGAAAATGCACCTAGTGGGAGTCAAAACCCACCACCGCAAGATGGCGACCGTGTTTGTATCAATATGGTCGAAGGAAAAATTGATATAGCCACTTGCTCTTGAGATTACGGCTCTTCAAAAGCTAGTACCAGCCTAGAAGCTCCTCCTCCACCCCTGGAGACAAATTTATAGATCGAGAAACCAGAGCCACCACCTTGTATTCCGAAAGGAGTATTCAAGCGCTCTACCCATAAATTTAATGCTAGAGCTGCCCATAAGTACTCTATTATTGAGGACCTGGGCCAAACACCTTGCACTATGTCTTCTTTGGAGGTACTCCAGACGTGTCCATCACAGAGGAATGCCTTACTCTCTGCCTTAGAGCTCTAGAACCTAGTGGATTGAAGATCATCAAGTTTGATGTCACGGATGTGAAGCCTCGCTTACTCTACCATGTGGCTTTCCAAATCCACGTGGAGTATTCTAAATATACCATCAAACGAGAGGTCGTTGATGAAGGTGTTGCCACTTGTGCGATGTCCTTATTCTGTTGGAAAGCTATCGGTTCTCCAACCCTTTCAAAGTCATCAACCATGTTGACCACATTCGACGGTCATTCCTTCCGCCCTCATGGTATTCTCCCCGCCTTTCCGGTCTAGTTAGGTGGGAAGACGGTAGAGGTGGAAGTAGAGGTAGTTATGCACCTCTCGATTATAACCTGTTACTAGTTCACAATTGGACTTATGCTATGGTTGTCGTCATATCGTTCGTTTTTCACATGCTTTGTTTTCCTCATCAGGGGGAGATTGTGACGATCGATCAATTATCCTTTGCGTACTCTAGTCTGAACTCATTTGTTGGACCGTCGATCCCTGTGGTCGACAATTCTCAGCCGACAACTGAGAATATCAGTGTCGAAATGTATTCTTCCCTCATGGGTACATTCGACTTCTTGGCACCGACTCACCACATTTACGCCATGTCTAGTACGCCTGCTTCAGTAGAGAGGTCCATCCCTTTCCACACTTCTTATTTTAGTGACCCTTGGACCCTACCTTATTCGACTTCATCAATTGAAGGTCAGTCGCATGCTGGCATGGCTATGCCACTATCAACAACAGAGATTGCATATCAAGCTATCCTTGACTCTTCTGCCGATACCGATCTTGTTCCCTCGCAGACGGTCGAGGAGGATCCAGTTCTTAGGCCCATGTGGGCCACATCGTTATCTTGTTCACATGATTTCTTGGATGAGACTTTGCCTTCAGACTAAGCCATCCTTGAATCCATGAATTTTTTCGAGAGACCTTGGGATGATATGCATCATCAATCTTATTTTCTCCCAATAATTGAGCAAGATGATTTTAGATATAGCCTGAGTGAGATAGTCGGTCACACCATAGTTCCACTTGATACACATGGAATTTACACCGAAGGGAATATGGCGAGTATTTCTCCTACCGTCCAGATCGATATCTCTCGTACCCTTGGCAAGATCGAAAATGTAAATATAGGTGCAGATTGTTCGCCAGAAGAGATTCTGATCTACACCAACCTCTTCAAAGAATTTTGAGATGTATTCACTTGGTCATATGAAGAGATGCCAGGGATCGACTCCTGTATTGTCAAACATGAGATTAAGACTTACCCGAATGCTAAACCCGTTCGACAACGTATTAGAGATCTTAATCCTAGGAAGGCCCCCGCTATTAAGGTAGAGGTAGAGAAGCTACTTAATGTCGGCTTTATCTACCCGGTTCCCTTGACCGAATGGGTATCTAACCCCGTTCCCGTGAATAAAAAGCAAGGAACCATTCGTGTGTGTATGGAATTTTGTGACCTGAACAAGGCTTGTCCTAAAGATACCTTCCCCACAGTTTTCATTGATTAGATTCTCGATGAGTGTGTGGGAAGCGAAATATTTTCTTTTATGGACGGATTTTCAGGATATAACGAAAAAATCAAACCCAAAGACCAACATAAGAAAACATTCATATGTCCTTGGGGCATGTTTGCGTACCAGAAAATTCCTTTCGGCCTGAAAAATGCCAGAGCAACCTTCCAACGAGCCATGACTTTTGCTTTTCATGATCTCAAACACATAGTTGAAGCTTACCTCGATGATTTTGTTGCTCACTCTCACAAGAGAGTGAATCATGCTACGCACCTTTGACTGGTTTTTGAAATATGTCTCTACTATAGAATCCGAATCAATCCTCATAAATGCATATTTTGCATTAGATCCGACCATCTCTTAGGATTCTTAGTCTCTGAGATAGGGATCATGGTAGATCCACTTAAGTTTGAGGAAATTCTTCAGTTGCCTCCCCCATGCACGATTAGACAGCTTCAAGGTTTACAGGGGAAAGCTAAATTTTTGCGTCGGTTTATTGTGAATTATGACAATATCACTAAGGGTTTCATGCACCTATTGAAGAAAGACACCCCGTTTATTTGGGATGAGCGAGCCCAACAGTCTTTTGATGCTTTAAAGAAAGCCTTAGTATCGACCCCTCTGATGAAATCTCCTGATTACAGTAGAGATTACTTGTTGTATATCGCTGCATATGAAGAGACCATTGGTATGGTTCTAGTTCAGGAGGATGATGAGATCCACGAGCACGTCATCTACTATCTTAGTCAAAATTTAGTCGGTTCTGAATGTAATTACTCACACGTTGAAGATCTAGCTTTGGTTGTCGTTCACGTAGTCCAACGTTTACGACACTATATATTGCTTTGCAAAACTACTATGGTTGTTGATGTTAATCCATTTCAATATGTCCTCACTAGACGTATCATAGGCGAAAAATATAATAAATGGATTGTCATATTACAAGAATTTGATATCATCAACGATTGTATACTTTTTGGATTGGTATCTCACTCGTGAGGAAGCTGAGTTAGTTCTTAATGATTGCCACAAAGGGGCTTGTGGTGGTCATCTATCTGGGCTTGCGACAACCCAAAAAGGCTTGTGAGCTGGTTACTTCTGGCCCACCATCTTTAAAGATTGTATTGAAGCAGTTAAGAAGTGTCACCCCTGCCAGGTGTTCACTCGAAAAATGCGCTCGCACCCAACCCCTCTTCACCTAGTCATTATCATCGGTCCATTCACCAAGTGGGGAGTAGATTTCGTTGATTGCAACCCAACTTTGGTTGGGGGGCATCAACACATTATCGTGGTTGTCGACTACTTCACCAAGTGGGTCGAATCCATGCCTACCGTGAAATCCGATGGGAAGACTACAACTTTTTTCGTATTCAACCAAATTATCGCCCGATTCGATATCTCGAGTGAGATTGTCACTAATCATGGCAGTCATTTTCAAAATGAAATGATGATAGAACTAGCGTCTAAGCTAGGGTTTAAACATGATCACCCGTCTCCTTATTACCCCCAGGAAAATGGGCAAGTAGAGGCCGTCAATAAGTCTCTCAAGACCATCTTGCAAAAAACTGTCAGTCAGAGAAATTCCAACTGGCACATCATGTTATATCCCACACTTTGGGCATACCGAACCTCGGTTAAGACTACCACTAGTTTTTCTCCTTTTCAGTTAGTACACGGTGTGGATTCGATACTTCCCGTTGAATGTGAAATCCCTCTTCTCAAATTGGCAGTTGAGCTCCTACCTGACACTTCGGATTTAGAGTGACACCTTGTACACCTAGAGAGTCTTGATGAGCAGTGTCAGGACGCCTTTACGGCTATTGAGGCAAACAAGAAACGTGTCAAGGTTCAATACGATAAGTCTGTCTATCCCCGGTTGTATGTTGAGGGTGACTTGGTCCTCTTGTATGACCAAGCCAAAGAAACGCTAGGGGAAAGCAAGTTTAAACCCATGTGGCACGGTCCTTATATCGTGTGACGTGTTCTAGAAAAAGGAGCCTATGAGTTGGAAGATTATGAAGGGAATAAATTGGTCGAGCCCAGAAATGGGCTCTACTTAAAAAGGTATTACGCTTGAGCCCTGGGCTTGGGAGAAACCCTTTGTATACTAATGTAAATTTAGTGCATGTACACCTTTCCCCCCCTTTTTTTGTCTTTGGCTTGCTTATTGAGTTTTCCCTTTTGTTGGCAGATATCAACAGAGTCTTTGGTCTATGTAGGATTTTCAGACGGAACCAGTCGTTATACACGGAACTTAGATTCCGTCTCTTGGGTGATTTACTCGCCTGAGGGTCTACTGGTGTCTTTAGGTGGCATATGCCTAGGGCCATCCATGAATAATGTGGCCTAATACAATGTCGTCATAGAATTATTGTGTGATTCTATCTCACATGGTATTTTCTCTATAGAGGTGCGCCTGGATTCTCAGTTAGTCGTATGTCAGTTGAACGGTCGTTACCATGTGCGTGATCTGACGTTACTCCATCGATTCCTACAGGTACATCTTTTAGAATGAAAATTTGATTTTATTACATACTTTCACATTCCTAGAAGTTCTAATCATGTATCTGATGCCTATGCTAATTATGTTTTGAATTGGCATTTGTCACATTAATAAAGCAAAGAAAACCATTAAATCAATGTACACATTGTAAGATATAAGTACAGTCGAAGATCCCTCTTTATATATTTCCAAAAAAATATGGTGTTTTATATTACAAAGTTGGGGCTAAAAGCCTTAAAAATACATATACAACCGATATACATATCCCATGACATCTACACCTGTGGCATTGGATGAGTCTTGTGATAGAAAATCACAGCGTTGGTGAGACGCTGGAAGAGTCGTACCCATTCTCTAGGTACACTGACAACCTTCCTCTGCATGGCTTCAGGTAGATCCTCCACTTGAACCATAGGAATCCTCTGTGTCAAATGCAATAGGTTTCCCTACACGTTCTGAAGGACTCTCTCCGCCTCTCCTCCCACTGCCTCATCTCCCCGGTGCCTCTACCTATGTTGTAGGAATCCCTCTGGTTGTTGCAGACCCACGTCTGCAACCACACAAGTATCGAGTTAATATTTAAAAACACCATCCAAAAAATATTTTTGTTCTTTTAAATACAAAAATACAAAAAATGAAATATATAAAAAATATTGTTTACCTATGGCACCGTAGGCAGCTCATGGTGGAAGTGGCATATCAGGATCACCTCTGAAATCAATTCCCGCATAGGGATAGTCATCCAGAGCTATGATTTGTCTCCTCCACCAGAAGAAAAAATCATCGTTGTAGGGTGTCGCCACCCTACCTCCCCCCTGTCGTCTCATGACCTTGATCCATCACGCCATAGTTGGATCATGTGGCCCTCTAGGAATGATCTCCACTCTAGGTCCCAAGCTTGGGATCCACTCGAAAAAGAAGCTACAAAGGATAGAGGCAAACTTGAAGTTTTGCTTTGCCCCCTGCTTGCACTCTGTCAGCTGACCTTTCATATTGGTCAGCAGTGAAGTACACCAATCATACACGGTAGGTTTCGCACACTCCAATGCGTAAAACATAAGCGGTCTCGATGCTTGATGCAACGAGGCTGACCCAATGATCCTGGTAAGCACGAGCACAATAATATTCAAGCTGAGGTTACCTATAGCCCAAATAGGGATTTGACTTCCCACCATGGGAGTCCCTGCAACACAGTGGGCCTCGATGTATTCTTCGACCTTCATCCCACTCCCGACCCCATGTGACTTGAGGTCCACAACCTCTCCTCGACGTGAAAGTCCTGTCAAGAAGTAGATATCCTCTACTTCGATCCTTAATGGTTTTCCATCAAGGATAAATCTCTCGCTATCTGGATCCCAATAGCCCACCAGCGTTTCCAATAACCTCACTTGGGCCCTCATTCCTTTGAGAGCCCAAAACTTGTATAGAACACATATTTTTAAGGTGGCTTGAGCCACTCGATATTGATCCACTACTACATATACCTCCTCATGCTCTCTCTCCCTCCACTCCAACACCATCCTACAAAAACCAAATCAATTTTTGAGTTAGAAGCTTATTTTTTTCCATTTTGTGAAAGTATACGCGGGTTATCCAAGAACAGTCGTGGGTAGGGCTTGATACACGCTCCATGTAGTTCACACAGGGGCGTATATATGGTCGTATATACGACATATTAGTAGAAACCCGCGTATACCGAGAAAGTCAATTTGTGCACTTAAAAACTAAAAAAATGGAGCCTAATTCAAAATTGTAAACCATTGAATTTGAGAGGATGGGATGAAGAGTTACCTGGTCTAGACGGTTTGCAATTCCGTTTCCTATTTCTCCCACGATCGTCGTTTGAATTCTGGAGGTATGTTAGTCCAAATTGCACTATTTTGGGTGAAAATGAAAATGACATAGTAAATTTTGATTTTATTACTATTTATAAAACATTTTTACCCATTTGATATAGTTTTATGCTATTATTTTGTCTAATGGACTAATTCAAAAATGGTTTTAAGCTCGTTTTTGTAGTTTCGACTCAATTTTCTTACAGATTTCAACGTCATGGTTGGTAGTTCATCTTTTCAGGCGGGTATATTCATAACCTAGTATATAGGATAGGTATTCACTACATCGTGCAATTTTTCATTATCCTTCAATTACAACTTTTTACGCCTTAGGTGCGAACCCATTTATTGTGACGTATTAACCTCCATCTGCTATCATAGCATCATTAATAAATGGTAGAGACTTACCAAACATGGGTACGCTAGTTAGAACCTCTTTGTCATTTGGTGCCCATGTCGAGATTTTTCCTTAGGATTGGGAGTCCATTAGAATTTGATACATGACTTTACAATGAACCTCATTTCTCATTCATGCACACGCGACCTTATTACCCGCGGACTCCCAAAAAATGAGTCTTAGTTAAGCTCTTTTCCGACTTGCTATTAAAAATTGAAAAGATCGCCAAGTAATTTGTCCCTTTCACACTCGTTAAAATTGGATTTGAAATATCATGAGTCTTAGTTAAGTTCTTTTCTGACTCGCTATCAAAAATGGAAAATATCTCCGAGTGAACTTGTCTTTTTTCACACTCGTAAATTGGATTTGAAAAGACGTCTATTTGGCACAAGTTTACCCCTTTTTCACACCAAGTAGACTAAAATATATACAAAAGGACATTTTTTGGCATTAAATTGTGATTGCATATCATGCCCTTGCTTGCAGTATTGAGCCTTTATTCGGTTCTTGCTTTGCGTTATAAACCATGGCCCAAGCAGTTTGCATCCTCAACCAAGCAGATCCTTGTTTATATCCTTCACAATTTGACACCCTATACCTTAGAGGGAACATCACCCCAAGTGTCCTTCTCCTGCATGCATTTCCTTGCATCGAGCATAGGTACGTTCCACTGCTGGAACTAGTTTTTCTTACTTGCGACACTCGTTCCCTCCTTTGTATCATAGCATTCACTTGTTATTAAAAAAACAAAAAAAAATGGGCAAGAAAGGAGTACTATATTGTAATTGGCAGTAGTCGTGTCACCTTTGAACAGAGCACAAAGTTATTGAGTCCTTGTGTCATCATAATTTTGGGTTTAGCATGGCCTTAGGAAGTTGATCTCGTTACATAATTTTCTCTACCAACTAGTTAATCTTCCAGTCACTATAGATAACATTATGGATGCCTCCTACATCTAGTTGTCACATCATTAAGTCTATGTTGCCAGAGTCCACCGTATATCTCATGCTCTTGTTCAAAGGAAGTCTATCAACCTGTGTTGGCCACTCCTCATAAATCTTGACTTTGCATGTCGGCCATACCCTCAGTTTGTCTCAGAATCACATGATACTTTGGTCTTATGATGCACCCTGGCCCTACTTTCATCATAGGTAGGTCACCTTGAACCCAACAATCGACATTTCATCATGGGTCGTTGACTGGGTGGTTTCCCTTGTGTTCGACGGCAAGACATCTATTCACATTTTGGGATTCGTGCAGTGTATTGGATGCCATTAGCCTTATTGGTGGTCTCCTCACCTTTATCATCAATTTTCATCATTGGCTACTATTAAGAGGGTCTTTTTCATGTACCTATTGCATTTGGCACACATGAAAGACACACAGGGTCGTTGGTTCGTGAACATGTTCTTCATCCGATCTCCACCAAATCATGAAGCTCCTACTTTGTTCCTTGTGCTAACTGATGAGAGATGCCTTAATGCTCTCCTTTCAGCAGGTCTCTTTCCATTTACTTCAGCTCATGTATTCTGGATGCGAGACCTAGAGTTTTATGAGTACTTTGAGTCTTGCAGTCATTAGTGGCAGGCTCTCTCACTGTTGACAGATGGGAATACATCAATGTCTCCTGATCAATGGATCTTTCAAGTGTTCAACACCATCTCCTTTATTCACATTTTTAGAGATGTACTCGGTGCCTTGATACCTACTTTCATCATTGGTAGGTTGTCTCGCGTTTGTTAACGGTATACCTAAATGACCAGTAGTCAAACGTTGTCTCATCGTGTTCGGCCTCAACGCATTTATTCACATGATGTAGACTTGCACCATTGGCGGATTGTATTGAAGAATTGAAGACATCACTTTGTGGACGTAGCTTTCCTGAGCTGTTGTTTACATTTCATTGGACCAATACCTATTTGACTTCAACGATCATGGGAGATTAGATTGTACTCCATGGTATACATATATCTTTAGATTGATTTTGAGATTGGTTTCACTGGGCCTTGTTCGTGACTATGACAACTATTGGCATGTAACCGCATTTATACTTTCCTACTCATGGCCATGAACACTTGTTGGTATATTTTCCACATGGATCTGCATTGTATTCTTGGCAGCCATGTATGCAAAGCCAATACATAATGTAATGAGAAATTGAGTTTGTCCAGCTGGTTCTCTACCACTCCACTTTTGGGTTATTTATAATGTATTTCGTCCATTGCAGATACTCCTCTGACCTCACACATTAGGGGGCATCTGTTATAGCAAGATTTTCCACACCATTGCTATCTTTCACAGAGGGCCTTTTTCCATTTCCCTATGTAGACTTATCAACTCCTTTTTGATAAATCTAGAGCCAAAAATATATATTTTTCCACATATACGCTCCCTAACTGCTTTGCAAGATGCGTATATGCTTGTTGCTCCACTACAACTTGCGTATATCGGGATTTGTGCCAGAAAATACAAAATGAAGTCGGGTTTCCATGTCATGACAGAAGATCTCTAATCTTTGGCCTTCCATATACTAGAAACATTCTGACTCATCCCTTCAGTTGCATTATGGAGGCTATAAGAGCACAATTTCAAGCTATGGAAAAAGAGGAGAAAGCATTCAACTTTGAGAGCAAAGTTACTATGGAGAAATTACTTCATATTGAGTCTGCATCCCTTTGTCCCTCAAGTTTGAACACAGTGTTCAGCCCCCAAGATCTTTCCTTATTATCGAGAGGACCTCATTACCTCTTTGCTATGAGCTTGCCTTTGGTGGACGATTGAAGTGGTGGAGACCCAGTTGGAAGGAACTTAGTTTCTTGGTTTCGAACCATGCCGACACAGAAGTCTGTAATGTTGATACTTATGTTGATCAATTATTAATAGAAATACTCCTTTCCCATCCTATCGATATCTTGCAAATATATTATTATTATCCATGGGCATGTTTGTAATGTTTATTAATGGATTTTTGGATTGTGCTATCTGATGTGCTAACTCATTTTATATATTGTCACTATATACTCGCATCGCTTGTTTGTTGAGAACTTCTTGCAGGTGTAAAGCTTTGGGTCAAAGTGCTCAACGATGGAATGACATCAAACGATTGGATCGAGGTAGGCTTCTTCCTTGTATTGCACATTAGTTTATATAGCACATGTTGGAATTGTGTTGATTTCTGCAGTCATACTTGTCTGTTGTGGTTTACCCTTGGCCATAGAGAGTTTTTCCCTTGTAACAAGTGTATGCTCCCCCCAAGGAACTCGACTATCCAGTTCCCAAAAATAGAAAATTTGACCAGTTCCTCCACTAAAACTAGTCTAATGGCATAACTAAATCATGCTCCTACCAAGGAAGATAGCCAAAAACCTCCATCAATGTTAAAACCCCCAGAAAAACTTCCAAAAAAATATAATAAGCTAGTTCATAGTATTGAAGAAACAAAGAAGTATAAACCCGCCTAGTCCAGTACAAGCCTCAAGCAAAGAGTTCTCCCCAACGCCATTAGAGGCCTTTCCAAGGTATTCCAAGATTCAAAATTCGTTCCCGCTCCATTCTCTCGCTCCGCTCCCCCCTCACTTTTTCTGAGCTTAATCCTAATAGTAGACAAACTTATAATGACAATCAATGCATCATTGTTGATAGCAGATGCAAATACAAATTGCATATACATTCAAACTTCAAGGTCAAATTGCAAGGTGAGAAGGCTTCCATTATCTTTTTAAAAATGGAGAAAATGTTACTCTTTTATGAAGAAAAATAAGTGTACACATTTGTGCGAGCATTATTCTAAAGGAATTATTTTCCACCTCAGGCAAAGGAATTATTCTCCATCTCAGTCAATGGTTTGATGTTAATAACGATTTTATAGGTTAGATTATGAGATATTTTGTCGTACGAATGAATGGACCAACTATATTTGTCTTAATACGTGTCTTCAAAATGTACGTAGATAAATGTAATTTATTTAGGATTGAAATTGTTTGTGTTTTAGAAATAATGTTGGTACTTTGAGGTTGCTAGGTGGTAGTTTATTAATGTTGACATATTGTTATAGTGGTATTTGGGTCATCTTTGCCTATATGCATCTTGTTGGCTAGTTATTGATCATTGAGCAAGTTTAATTCGTCTCTCCAGATTTTTCTTTCTCCAAATATTATTTCATGCCCACAACTTGTTCTAGTGCATCTTGAGAGATGCTTGTGAGTTTCCTTAAGGAAACATGCATTCACCTTTGGAAAAAGGAAAAAAATAATTAAAACACATTAAATGCACACTCTTGACTGGAAAATATAATACTCATACACTTGTACATGCCCTAACTTCCGCCCCCAACTACCTTAAATTCATTCCTTGGGTATAAAAATGAGTCTTTGATTGGGAATAGGGGAAAGGGTCAACTCACAAGGATATGTTGGAGAAATTGCAAGACAATAAAAGCTTGGATTTATCTTGTTGTTCCCCTATTCAAAGTCCCTTAGCCTTGAACACAGTTTTAGTTTTGAGTTGGGTCAAAACTTCTCAAAGATTTTCCTAGCCATAGTAAAGCCAAAGACTATAGGTGGAGGATAAACAAACATGTGGTCCAAGTAGGAGGAAACCAGAGAAAAAGGTGTTAGCAACATTGATCATGTATTATATTTTGTTGTTCAAGTTTATTTAATAATAAAATATCTCTCTT
>SNQJ01S0045916.1:31956-49028 GCA_010110895.2 Picea sitchensis
AGTTGGCCTTAGGATATATTTTTATTTATTGAGAGTCATAAGTCATCGTGGAGTCGGACCAACTTCCTCGTAGGTCCCGTCAGTTGTTACAGTTACCACTAGTTTTCGAGCTATTGCCTTCTAAAAGGCGTAGAGTTATCAAGAGTGGTACACACACATCCACTTTTGAGACTTGTGATCCCACAAGGATGAGTACTGAGTCTAGTCTTCAGAACACTGGTAGTTCATCAACTCCCAATCCCACTATATTCAATTGCACTCCTTTGACACCTGCAGCCGCTATAGTTGTAATGCCAGAGGCCTACACTGGTACTATGGCTCGTCCCATAGTCAATGCTTCGTCTCTTGCCTCTAACCCTTTTGGGGGTTTTGGCCACTCATCGAGTTACAATGTTCAAACCATCCCCATGGCTACTAGTCCATTTTCTTATGGCATGCCAAGTTTCACTTCATAGTTTTCGACTACCATCCTAGTTGTTGGCCATAACGCTAGCCTTGGACCTGGCGGCACTACACCTCCTTACACTCCTTTTCCGTTTGGTAGCTCTCATGTTCCCCAAGCGAATCCTAATGTAGGAAGTGTCCCCTTCCTTAACCCCAGGTCTAATCCTTCTACGGCTGGATGGAACAACCAATATGGAGGACAAGTTCCACCCTATATCCCTATCACCTCGGTGTTGAATTCGAACAATACTTTTGGTATAATGAATCCACTTCAATCCTCTAGATTCCCACCCAGAGGAGGTCAGTCTTATGTTTTGGGCACCCCCCAACCTGGATCTAATCTAGTTGGGGGAAGTTTTAACAACCCTCAGTTTGGAGCTAATCCAATTGGGGGAAATTTTCATAACCCTTATCAGAACATTCCTGCTAGAATGATGCCCAATCCATCTTTCATGAATCCGCCCGGAGGAGGGTCTTTTAATTCCAGACAAGGTTCTGGTCCTTACTAGAATCCTGGATGGAACATAGCTCCTAATACTCAGTCTTTTATGGGAGGATGGGGTCAGGTGTCATAACCCCGTATTCCCTTTCTGGCCATGCTTAATCTGCCAGATTTGTTTAAACTAATGAACGACCTAGTGAGTCATGATCCCACATGGCCCCCTGTACCCACCAAGCTTTCGTCAAACATTCCAAAGTTTGAGGGTAAGAATGGCGAGGACCCTGGTGATCACGTCATTACTTTTCACCTTTGGTTCTCACCAAATTATTTGAATCACGATTCTATTAGATTACGATTGTTTCAGTGCACTCTTATTAGGATTGTGTCACAATGGTATATTGAGCTACCTAGGGGGACATATGGGTCTTTTCAATAGTTAGTGCTAGCCTTTCTTAACCATTTTCAACTACTTGTTGGTTACAATGTTGGCCTTGAACTTTTGTCAACTTTACGCCAGGGTACCAACACTCATATTTCGGACCATATCCAGGAATGGCGTAGGAGAAGACGGTTAGTTAAGACTCCCATACCCCTGACCTTTCTTTTAGAATGGTTTTTAAAGTCTTTGCACGCTCCTATTTCAAAGGACATTGCTACTTCCGGGGTCTTCAGCGAGGAAGAGGCCATTTTTAGAGCCCAGCAATTCGATTTGATCTATGCTCAGTCTGGGATGTTATACCACCTTCTTCCCGACGCACCGCAGTCGACTCATGATCCTAGACAGAGTCCTGGGCCCCATGCCGATGGCATTGTGGGGTCCACCAATGTAAAGTCTGCAGACTTGACAACGAAGTCTACCGGAGGACCAGCTTCATCTGGATCATCCAAACCCACCCAATCGACGGATGTACATTTTGTGCAGTCGTCGAAAAACCCAAATGGTGACCAACAACCAGATGGGAATAAATGGAAAGGTTGTAGAGGTGGGAAGAATAAACCTAAGGACAAGAATAATAATGGAAAACAGAACGATAATGCTGGAGAGGGCAAGAAATAAAAGTGTAAGGTTAAGATTCCTTGTAAACTTTGTACTCATGATCACCTTACACACTTATGCCCCAAACTTGTGGAGGCTGCGAGGCTTTTAAATCTTTCACCCACTGTGCTAACGAATCCTTTTCCTCACAACCAACACTTAGCCTCGAGTTCTTCGAATGCTGAAAATGCACCTAGTGGGAGTCAAAACCCACCACTGCAAGATGGCGACCGTGTTTGTATCAATATGGTCGACGCAAAAATCAATATAGCCACTCACTCTTGAGATTATGGCTCTTCAAAAGCTAGTACCAGCCTAGAAGCTCCTCCTCCACCCCTGGAGACAAATTTACAGATCGAGAAACCAGAGCCACCACCTTGTATTCCGAAAGGAGTATTCAAGCACTCTACTCATAAACCTAATGCTAGAGCCACTCATAACTATTCTATTATTGAGGATTTGGGCCAAACACCTTGCACTATGTCTTCTTTGGAGGTACTCCAGACGTGTCCATCATAAAGGAATGCCTTACTCTCTGCCTTAGAGCTCTAGAACCTAGTGGATCGAAGATCATCAAGTTTGATGTCACGGACGTGAAGCCTGGCTTACCCTACCATTTGGCTTTCCAAATCCACGTGGAGTATTCTAAATATACCATCAAATGTGCGGTTGTTGATGAAGGTGTTGCCACTTGTGCGATGTGCTTATTCTGTTGGAAAGCTATCGGTTCTCCAACCCTTTCAAAGTCATCAACCATGTTGACCACATTCGACGGTCATTCCTTCCGCCCTCATGGTATTCTCCCCGCCTTTCCGGTCTAGTTAGGTGGGAAGACGGTAGAGGTGGAAGTAGAGGTAGTTATGCACCTCTCGATTATAACCTGTTATTAGGTCACAATTGGACTTATGCTATGGCTGTCGTCGTATCGTCCGTTTTTCGCATGCTTTGTTTTCCTCATCAGGGAGAGATTGTGACTATCGATCAGTTATCCTTTGCGTACTCTAGTATGAATGCATTTGTTGGACCGTCGATCCCTATGGTCGACAATTCTCAGCCGACAACTGAGAATATCGGTGTCGAAATGTATTCTTCCCTCATGGGTACTTTCAACTTCTTGGCACCGACTCACCACGTTTATGCCATGTCCAGTACGCCCGCTTCAGTAGAGAGGTCCATCCCTTTCCGCACTTCTTATTTTAGTGACCCTTGGACCCTACCTTATCTGACTTCATCAATTGAAGGTTAGTAGCATGATGGCATGGCTATGCCACTATCGACAACATAGATTGCATATCAAGCTATCCTTGACTCTTCTGCCGATCCTGATCTTGTTCCCTTGCAGACAGTCGAGGAGGATCCAGTTCTTAGGCCCATGTGGGCCACATCGTTATCTTGTTCACATGATTTCTTGGATGAGACTTTTCCTTCAGACTAAGCCATCCTTGAAGCCATGAATGTTTTCGAGAGACCTTGGGACGATATGCATCATCGATCTTATTTTCTCCCAATAATTGAGCAAGATGATTTTAGATATACCCTAAGTGAGATAGTCGGTCACGCCGTAGCTCCACTTGATACACATGGCATTTACGTCGAAGGGATAATGGCGAGTATTTCTCCTACCATCCAGATTGATATCTCTCATACCCCTGGAAAGATCGAAAATGTAAATATAGGTGCAGAATGTTCGCCAGAAGAGATTATGATCTACACCAACCTCTTCAAAGAATTTTAAGATGTATTCACTTGGTCATATGAAGAGATGCCAGGGATCGACCCCGTATTGTCGAACATGAGATTAAGACTTACCCGGATGCTAAACCCGTTCGACAACGTCTTAGAGAACTTAATCCTAGGAAGGCCCCCACTATTAAGGTAGAGGTAGAGAAGCTACTTAATGCCGGCTTCATCTACCCGATTCCCTTGACCGAATGGGTATCCAACCCCATTCTCGTGAATAAAAAGCAAGGAACCATCCGTGTGTTTATGGACTTTCACGACCTGAACAAGTCCTGTCCTAAAGATAACTTCCCCACACTTTTCATTGATTAGATTCTCGATGAGTGTGCAGGAAGCGAAATATTTTCTTTTATGGATAGATTTTCAGGATATAACAAACAAATCAAACCCAAAGACCAACATAAGACAACATTCATATGTCCTTGGGGCACGTTTGCGTACCGGAAAATTCCTTTTGGCCTGAAAAATGCTAGAGAAACCTTCCAACGAGCCATGACTTTCGCTTTTCATGATCTCAAACACATAGTCGAAGCTTACCTCGATGATCTTGCTGCTCACTCTCACAAGAGAGTGGATCATGCTACGCACCTTTGACTAGTTTTTGAAATATATCTCTACTATAGAATCCGAATCAATCCTCATAAATGCATCTTTTGCATTAGATCTAGCCGTCTCTTAAGATTCTTAGTCTCTGAGATAGGGATCATGGTAGATCCACTTAAGTTTGAGGCAATTCTTCAGTTGCCTCCCCCCCACACGATTAGATAGCTTCAAGGTTTACAGGGGAAAGCTAAATTTTTGCATCAGTTTATTGTGAATTATGACAATATCACTAAGGGTTTCATGCACCTATTGAAGAAAGACACCCCGTTTATTTGGAATGAGCGAGCCCAACAGTCTTTTGATGCTTTAAAGAAATCCTTGGTATCGGCCCCTCTGATGAAATCTCCTGATTACAGTAGAGATTTCTTGTTGTATATCGCCGCATCTGAAGAGACCATTGGTATGGTTCTAGTTCAGGAGGATGATGAGCTCCAAGAGCATGTCATCTACTATCTTAGTCGAAATTTAGTCAATCCTGAACGTAATTACTCACACGTTGAAAATCTAGCTTTGGTTGTCATCCACGCAGTCCAACGTTTACGACACTATATATTGCTTTGCAAAACTACTATGGTTGTTGATGTTAATCCATTTCAATACGTCCTCACTAGACATATCATAGGCGAAAAATATAATAAATGGATTGTCATCTTACAAGAATTTGATCTCGACTTTGCTTCAGCCAAGTCCAAGAAATCACTAGTTTTTGCAGAGTTAATATCCGATTTCCCACAATTAGACGAAGATGTTATTTATGTCGATTCGTTCGCAGATGAACACATTTTCCTCGTCTTGTCGTTCGACCCCTGGTATGGAGATATTGTTTTATATCTTCAAACCTTGAAGTTCGCTCAGCATCTCTCGCGAGATGATCGACAAAGTGTTAGATACCAAGCCAAAAAGTATACAATCGTCGGCGACACTTTGTATCGTCGAGGAACAGATAATATCTTACATCGTTTCTTAACTCGCAAGGAAGTTGAGTTGGTTCTTAATGATTTCCACAAAGGGGCTTGTGGTGGTCATATATCCGAGCTTGCGACAACCCAAAAAATCTTGCGAGCTGGTTACTTCTGGCCCACCATCTTTAAAGATTGTATTGAAGAGGTTAAGAAGTGTCACCCCTACTAGGTGTTCACTCGAAAAATGCGCTCGCACCCAACCCCTCTTCACCCAGTCATTATCGTCAGTCCATTCACCAAGTGGGGAGTATATTTCGTTGATCGCAACCCAACTTCGGTTGGGGGGCATAAACATATTATCGTGGTTGTCGACTACTTCACCAAGTGGGTCGAATCCATGCCTACCGTGAAATCCGATGGGAAGACTACAACTTTTTTCGTATTCAACCAGATTATCACCCGATTCGGTATCCCGAGTGAGATTGTCACTAATCATGGCAGTCATTTTCAAAATGAAATGATGATAGAACTAGCGTCTAAGCTGGGGTTTAAACATGATCACTTGTCTCCTTATTACCCCCGGGAAAATGGGCAAGTAGAGGCCGTCAATAAGTCTCTCAAGACCATCTTGCAAAAAACTGTCAGTCGAAGCAATTCCAACTGGCACATCATGTTATATCCCGCACTTTGGGCATACCGAACCTCAGTTAAGACTACCACTAGTTTTTCTCCTTTTCAGTTAGTACACGGTGTGGATTTGATACTTCCCGTTGAATGTGAAATCCCTTCTCTCAAATTGGCAGTTGAGCTCCTATCTGACACTTCATATTTAGAGTGACACCTTGTACACCTAGAGAGTCTTGACGAGCAGCGTCAGGACGCCTTTACGGCTATCGAGGAAAACAAGAAACTTGTAAAGGTTCGATACGATAAGTCTGTCTATCCCCGGTTGTATGCTGAGGGTGACTTGGTCCTCTTGTATGACCAAGCCAAAGAACCGCTAGGGGAAAGAAAGTTTAAACCCATGTGGCACAGTCCTTATATCGTGTGACGTGTTCTAGAAAAAGGAGCCTACGAGTTGGAAGATTATGAAGGGAATAAATTGGTCGAGCCCAGAAATGGGCTCTACTTAAAAAGGTATTATGCTTGAGCCCTGGGCTTGGGAGAAACCCTTTGTATACTAATGTAAATTTAGTGCATATACACCTTTCCCCCCTTTTTTTGTCTTTGGCTTGCTTATCGAGTTTTCCCTTTTTTTGGCAGATATCAACAGAGTCTTTGGTCTATGTAGGATTTGCAGATGGAGCCAGTCATTATACACAAAAATTAGCTTCCGCCGCTTGGGTGATTTACTCATCCGAAGGTCTACTGGTGTCTTCAGGTGGCGTATGCCTAGGGCCATCCACGAATAATGTGGCCTAATACAACGTCGTCATAGAATTATTGCGTGATGCTATCTCACATGGTATTCGCTCTATAGAGGTGCGCCTGGATTCTCAGTTAGTCGTATGTCAGTTGAACAATCATTACCATGTGTGTGGTCCGATGTTACTCCATCGATTCCTACAGGTACATCTTTTAGAATGACAATTTGATTTTATTACATACTTTCACATTCCTAGAAGTTCTAATCATGTATCTGATGCCTACGCTAATTATGTTTTGAATTGGCATTTGTCACATTAATAAAGCAAAGAAAACCATTAAATAAATGTACACATTGTAAGATATAAGTACATCCGAAGATCCCTCTTTATATATTTCCAAAAAAATATGGTGTTTTATATTACAAAATTGGGGCTAAAAGCCTAAAAAATACATATACAGTCGATATACATGTCCCATGACATATACACCTCTGGCACTGGATGAGTCTAATGATAGCAAACCACAACGTTGGTGAGACGTCGAAAGATTCGTACCCATTCTATAGGTACACTGACAACCTGCCTCTACATGGCTTCAGGTAGATCCTCCACCTGAACCATAGGAATCCTCTGTGTCAAATGCGACTGGTTTCCCTGCACGTTCTGAAGGACTCTCTCCACCTCTCCTCCCATTGCCTCATCTCCCCGGTGCCTCTACCTATGTTGTAGGAATCCCTCTGGTTGTTGCAGAACCACGTCTGTGACCACACAAGTATCGAGTTAATATTTAAAAACACCATCCAAAAAATATTTGTGTTCTTTTAAATACAAAAAAACAAAAAATGAAATATATAAAAAATATTGTTTACCTATGGCACCGTAGGCGGCTCATGGTGGAAGTGGCATATCAGGATCACCTTTGAAATCAATTCCTGCATAGGGATAGTCATCCAGAGCTATGATTTGTCTCCTCCACTAGAAGAAAAAATCATCGTTGTAGGGTGTCGCCACCCTACCTCCCCCTTGTCGTCTCATGACCTCGATCCATCATGCCATAGCTGGATCATGTGGCCCTCTAGGAATGATCTCCACTCTAGGTCCCAGGCTTGGGATCCACTTGAAAAAGAAACTAAAAAGGATAGAGGAAAACCTGAAGTTTCACTTTGCCCCCTACTTGCACTCTGTCAGCTGACCTTTCATATTGGTCAGCAGTGAAGTACACCAATCATACACGGTAGGTCTCGCACACTGCAGTGCATAAAACATAAGCGGTCTCGATGCTTGATGCAACGAGGCTGACCCAATGATCCTGGTAAGCACGAGCACAATAATCTTCAAGATGAGGTTACCTATAGCCCGGATAGGGATTTGACTTCCCACCATGGGAGTCCCTGCAACACAGTGGGCCTCGATGTATTCTTCGACCTTCATCCCACTCCCGACCCCACGTGACTTGAGTTCCACAACCTCTCCTTGATGTGAAAGTCCTATCAAGAAGTAGATATCCTCTACTTCGATCCTTAATGGTTTTCCATCAAGGATAAATCTCTCGCTATCTGGATCCCAATAGCCCACCAACATTTCCAATAACCTCACTTGGGCCCTCATTCCTTTGAGAGCCCAAAACTTGTATAGAACACATATTTTTAAGGCCGCTTGAGCCACCGAATCCTAATCCACTGCTACATATACCTCCTCATGCTCTCTCTCCCTCCACTCCAACACCATCCTACAAAAACCAAATCAATTTTTGAGTTAGAAGCTTATTTTTTGCCATTTTGTGCAAGTATACACGGGTTATCCAAGAACAGTCGCGGGTAGGGCTTGATACATGCTCCATGTAGTTCACACAAGGGCGTATATATGGTCGTATACACGACATATTAGTAGAAACCCGTGGATACCGAGAAACTCAATTTGCGCCCTTAAAAACTAAAAAAATGGAGCCTAATTCAAAATTGTAAACCATTGAATTTGAGAGGATGGGATGAAGAGTTACCTGGTCCAGACGGTTTGCAATTTCGTTTCCTATTGCTCCCACGATCGTCGTTTGAATTCTGGAGGTATGTTAGTCCAAATTGCACTATTTTGGGTGAAAATGAAAATGACATAGTAAATTTTGATTTTATTACTATTTATAAAACATTTTTACCCATTTGATATAGTTTCATGCTATTATTTTGTCTAATGGACTAATTCAAAAATGGTTTTAAGCTAGTTTTTGTAGTTTTGAGTCAATTTTCTTACATATTTCAACGTCATGGTTGGTAGTTCGTCTTTTCAGGCGGGTATATTCATAACCTAGCATATAGGATAGGTATTCACTACATCGTGCAATTTTGCATTATCCTGCAATTAAAACTTTTTATGCCTTAGGTGCGAACCCATTTATTGTGACGCATTAACCTCCATCTGCTATCATAGCATCGTTAATAAATGGTAGAGACTTACCAAACATGGGTACGCTAGTTAGAACCTCTTTTTCATTTGGTTCCCATGCCGAGATTTTTCCTTAGGACCGGGAGTCCATTAGAATTCGATACATGACTTTACAATGAGCTTCATTTCTCATTCATGCACACGCGACCTTATTACCCGCGGACTCCCAAAAAATGAGTCTTAGTTAAGCTCTTTTCCGACTTGTTATTAAAAATTGAAAAGATCGCCAAGTGATTTGTCCCTTTCACACTCGTTAAAATTGGATTTGAAATATCATGAGTCTTAGTTAAGATCTTTTCCGACTCACTATCAAAAATGGAAAAGATCTCTGAGTGAACTTGTCTTTTTTCACACTCGTAAATAGGATTTGAAAAGATGTCTATTTGGCACAAGTTTACCCCTTTTTCACACCAAGTAGACTAAAAAATATAAAAAAGGACATTTTTTGGCATTAAATTGTGATTGCATCTCATGCCCTTGCTTGAAGTATTGAGCCTTTATTCGGTTCTTGCTTTGCGTTATAAACCATGGCCCAAGCAGTTTGCATCCTCAACCAAGCAGAGCCTTGTTTATATCCTTCGCAATTTGACACCCTATACCTTAGAGGGAACATCACCCAAGTGTCCATCTCCCGCATGCATTTCCTTGCATTGAGCATAGGTACGTTCCACTGTTGGAACTAGTTTTGCTTACTTGCGACACTCGTTCCCTCCTTTGTATCATAACATTCACTTGTTATAAAAAAACAAAAAAATATGGGCAGGAAAGGAGTACTATATTGTAATTGGCAGTAGTCGTGTCACCTTTGAACAGAGCACAAAGTTATTGAGTCCTTGCGTCATCATAATTTTGGGTTTAGCATGGCCTTAGGAAGTTGATCTTGTTACAGAATTTTCTCTACCAACTATTTAATCTTCCAGTCACTATAGAGAACATTATGGATGCCTCCTACATCTAGTTGTCACATCATTAAGTCTATGTTGTCAGAGTCCACTGTATGTCTCATGCTCTTGTTCAAAGGAAGTCTATCAACCTGTGTCATCCACTCCTCAGAAATCTTGACTTTTCATGTCGGCCATACCCTCAGTTTGTCTCAGAATCAAATGATAATTTGGTCTTATGATGCACCCTGGCCCTACTTTCATCATTGTTAGGTCACCTTGAACCCAACAATCAACATTTCATCATGGGTCGTTGACTGGGTGGTTTCCCTTGTGTTCTACGGCAAGACATCTATTCACACTTTGGGATTGCAGTGTATTGGATGCCATTAGCCTTATTGGTGGTCTCCTCGCCTTTGTCAACAATTTTCATCATTGGCTACTATTAAGAGGGTCTTTTTCGTGTACCTCTTTCATTTGGCACATGTGAAAGATGCACAGGGTCGTTGGTTCGTGAACATGTTCTTCGTCCAATCTCCACCAAATCATGAAGCTCCTTCTTTGTTCCTTGTGCTAACTGATGAGAGATGCCTTAATGCTCTCCTTTCAATGGGTCTCTTTCCATCGACTTTAGATCATGTATTCTGGATACGAGACCTAGAGTTTTATGAGTACCTTGAGTCTTGCAGTCATTAGTGGCAGGCTCTCTCGCCATTGATAGATGGGAATACATCAATGTCTCCTGATCAATGGATCTCTCAAGTGTTCGACACCATCTCCTTTATTCACATTTGTAGGTTGTCTCACGTTTGTTAACGATATACCTAAATGACCAGTAATCAAACGTTGTCTCATCGTGTTTGACCTCAACTCATTTATTCACATGATGTAGACTTGCACCATTGGCGGATTGTATTGAAGACTTGAAGACATCACTTTGTGGACACATCTTTCCTGAGCTGTTGTTTCCATTTCATTGGACCAGTACCTATTTGACTTCAACGATCACGGGAGATTAGATTGTACTCCATGGTATACAGATATCTTTAGATTGATTTTGAGATTGGTTTCACTGGGCCTTGTTCGTGACTATGAAAACTCTTGGCATGTAACCACATTTATACTTGCCTACTCATGGCCATGAACACTTGTTGGTATATTTTCCACATGGATCTGCATTGTATTCTTGGCAGCCATGTATGCAAAGCCAGTACATAATGTAATGAGCAATTGAGTTCGTCCAGCTGGTTCTCTACCACTCCACTTTTGGGTTATTTATAATGTATTTCTTCCATTGCAGATACTCCTCTGACCTCACACATTAGGGGGCATCTGTTATAGCAAGATTTGCCTCACCATTGCTATCTTGCACAGAGGGCCTTTTTCCATTTCCCTATGTAGACTTATCAACTCCTTTTTGATAAATCCAGAGCCAAAAATATATATTTTTCCACATATATGCTCCCTAACTGCTTTGCAAGATGCGTATACACTTGTTGCTCCACTACAGCTCGTGTATATCGGGATTTGTGCCAGAAAATACAAAATGAAGTCGGGTTTCCATGTCACGACAAAAGAACTCTAATCTTTGGCCTTCCATATACTAGAAACATTCTGACTCGTCCCTTCAGTTTCATTATGGAGGCTATAAGAGCACAATTTCGAGCTATGGAAAAAGAGGAGAAAGCATTCAACTTTGAGAGCAAAGTTACTCTGGAGAAATTACTTCATATTGAGTTTGCATCCCTTTGTCCCTCAAGTCTGAACACAGTGTTCAGCCCCCAAGCTCTTTCCTTATTATCGAGAGGACCTCATTACCTCTTTGCTATGAGCTTGCCTTTGGTGGAGGATTGAAGTGGTGGAGACCCATTTGGAAGGAACTTGGTTTCTTGGTTTCGAACCGTGCCGACACGGAAGTCTGTAATGTTGATACTTCTGTTGATCAATTATTAATAGAAATACTCCTTTCTCGTCCTATCGATATCTTGCAAATATATGATTATTATCCATGGGCATGTTTGTAATTATTATTAATGGATTGTTGGATTGTGCTATATGATGTGCTAACTCATTTTATATCTTGTCACTATATACTCGCATCGCTTGTTTGTTGAGAACTTCTTGCAGGTGTAAAGCTTTGGGTCAAAGTGCTCAACGATGGAATGCCATCAAATGATTGGATCGAGGTAGGCTTCTTCCTCGTATTGCACATTAGTTTATATAGCACATGTTGTAATTGAGTTGATTTATGCATTCATACCTGTCTGTTGTGGTTTACCCTTGGCCATAGAGAGTTTTTCCCTTGTAACAAGTGTATGCTCCCCCCAAGGAACTCGACTATTCAGTTCCCAAAAACAGAGAATATGACTAGTTCCTCCACTAAAACTAGTCTAATGGCATAACTAAATCATGCTCCTACCAAGGAAGATATCCAAAAACCTCCATCAATGTTAAAACCCCTAGAAAAACTTCCAAAAAAATATAATAAGCTAGTTCATAGTACTGAAGAAACAAAGAAGTATAAACCCGCCTAGTCCAGTACAAGCCTCAAGCAAAGAGTTCTCCCCAACGCCATTAGAGGCCTTTCCAAGGTATTACAAGATTCAAAATTCGTTCCCACTCCATTCTCTCGCTCCCCTCCCCCCTCACTTTTTCTGAGCTTAATCCTAATAGTAGACAAACTTATAATGAAAATCAATGCATCATTGTTGATAGCAGATGCAAATACAAATTGCATATACATTCAAACTTTAAGGTCAAATTGCAAGGTGAGAAGACTTCCATTATCTTTTTAAAAATGGAGAAAATGTTACTCTTTTATGAAGAAAAGTAAGTGTACACATTTGTGCGAGCATTATTCTAAAGGAATTATTTTCCACCTCAGGCAAAGGAATTAGTTTCCACCTCAGTCAATGGTTTGATGTTAATAACGATTTTATAGGTTAGATTATGAGATATTTTGTCGTACGAATGAATGGACCAACTATATTTGTCTTAATATGTGTCTTCAAAATGTACGTAGATAAATATAATTTATTTAGGATTGAAATTGTTTGTGTTTTAGCAATAATGTTGGTACTTTGAGGTTGCTAGGTGGTAGTTTATTAATGTTGATGTATTGTTATAGTGGTATTTGGGTCATCTTTGCCTATATGCATCTTGTTGGCTAGTTATTGATCATTGAGCAAGTTTAATTCGTCTCTCCACATTTTTCTTTCTCCAAATATTATTGCATGCCCACAACTTGTTCTAGTGCATCTTGAGAGATGCTTGTGAGTTTCCTTAAGGAAACATGCATTCACCTTTGTAAAAAGGAAAAAAATAATTAAAACACATTAAATGCACACTCTTGACTAGAAAATATAATACTCATACACTTGTACATGCCCAAACTTCCGCCCCCAACTACCTTAAATTCATTCCTTGGGTATAAAAATGAGTCTTTGATTGGGAATAGGGGAAAGGGTCAACTCACAAGGATATGTTGGAGAAATTGCAAGACAATAAAAGATTGGATTTATCTTGTTGTTCCCCTATTCAAAGTCCCTTAGCCTTGAACACAGTTTTAGTTTTGAGTTGGGTCAAAACTTCTCAAAGATTTTCCTAGCCATAGTAAAGCCAAAGACTATAGGTGGAGAGTAAACAAACATGTGGTCCAAGTAGGAGGAAACCAGAGACAAAGGTGTTAGCAACATTGATCATGTATTATATTTTGTTGTTCAAGTTTATTTAATAATAAAATATCTCTCTTTCCCCCCCCCCTCCAAAATCAGATTGCAATGTGTTTCATTATTATCAATTATGTTTGATTTGAGGATTTAACTAACTTCTTAATAGTTAGTTAGAATCAACTGTCATAAATTCATTCTATTATTAGAGGATTTAATTTGGATTTATGCTTATATGCTTAGATTGGTTTGAGGATGGTTGGTTGTTTTCATTGTGTGTAGGTTTTCGATACAAAGTGGAATTATGAGAAGTTTTCTGGATTGTGTATAAGAAATGAAAAGGAACTACTAGTTTGATCACATCCCCCCCTCCCTTTCCTTTCCTGATAGGTACTCTTGTAACCACTTGATTTTGGATTGAAGATTGTAATCTTTCCTTCGTTCTACTAGCAATTAGATCTAAGTTAATGTGCATTTTTCCTTCTAACAAAATTGATGACTCCAATGAGGATAACTAATTGATCTTTTAATGTTAGGGTCCCTCTCTTTTGTATTCCAATTTGTTGATATTTGGTCTTTCTTTTATCTATGTTATTCCCCTTGCTTATTATTGTAGAGCTAGAATCCATAGTTATGGCCTGTTTGACTAACTTTTTTGCCTTTTTGGCTTTAGCATGTGACTTTTTCAAGACTTAGTCATGGGCGCCCAATTGTTTTCTTCCTAGAAGTGATGAGCACAAATAGGTTCCTTTAAATAGAACCCATGGGCATGTCCTGTAGGTAGAATAATCAATTTGTGCGTTTATTCTTCCTACCTAATATTTCTTTCTATTGCATGATTTGGTTTCTAGAGTCTCAATAATTGGGGTGTGACATTATTATATTTAATTGGCTTGGTAGTCATTGAAACAAGAAAATAAAGAAAACAAAAATAATTTTTTTTATGTTCTACCTGTGCATTATAGTAACACTTTGTAGTTTCATTTTCTCTTGTGTTATTTTCGGTTTCTAGGTTGGATTAAATCAATTTGAAAAGAAAAAGAAAGGTACATTTAACTCTATCTCTTGAGTCATTTATTTTCAAGGTTTAATAAATAATTTCTAGCTTCATAGAAAAATCATAATAAATCTGCCCCCAATAGTGCTAAACCTTCTCGATTCTCCTCTAAACCCTAACAATCTTCTCCCTTTAGAACTGAGCCAAACCACACTTACAACTCATGTGCTACGCTTCGAGGATTCCCTCATTGACAATCTTGATAAATGTTCTCTAAGTTGCATTCTTTTCTCTAAGGACATCTCTGACCCTAATTCCTACATTATGCCTAAATTTCCCCCGAGAATCCTCTTTCTTTTATTTCATTTTTTAATCATTTTCAAATACTCCTCTTTTTAACTCCTTTGAATTGCTTTTCTGGAATCCTATTCACGATTCCTTTATTCTCTTTTAAATTAGTGACGATTACTCCTTTTATCTAGTTTAATTCTCTAATTCGACCTTATGGATTATTTATTATAAAGAAATTAATTTTCCTTTGCTTCTTGATGCTTTATTATTTAGACATCTACCCCCTTGTGGTTATTCTCCTAGTCATTATTATTCTAATTCCAATTTAATCTTCTTAACATTGGTTAATGGTCAACATATATCATTCTATTATTGATTTTCGAACATGCTTTATCAAATTATTATTAATTTTCAAACAATCATCTATCAAATTATTATGATTTTCAGTAGATAACCAAGTCTTTGTGGTTATTATCTTATTCATTATTATTCTACTTCCAATTTAATCTTTGTGAAATCAGTTAATGGTCAATGGATATCTATAATCATTTTATTATTAATTTTCCAATGACCATCTATCAAATTATTAATCTCAAACGGTCACTATTAAATTATTAATAATTTCCAATGGTTGACCAACTCATTTCATCCTTTAAAACATTGCACTGACACTATTACCATTATTACTATATATTTATTCATCCATGATGATGGGTGGAGTCTCCACTCAAAGCGTTGGATGTTTCATAAACTTTCATACAATTTATTTCCAGAAAGTTTAAGAAAAATCAATTTCAACATTCTTAAGGTCTTTAAAATATCATGAAGTTTCATTCCCATCTCCCTTGAGTAAGAAAAAACTCCAAAAACAAAGGTTTACTATTTAAAATAAACTAGATTTTTTTATTTATAGTGAACACACATAATCTAAGTTTAGTGCCTTGGTGTGGGTTGGAGAGTAAACTCTCCAAGGCTGTGAAAGCAAAACTAGAGTCACTAGTGAGTGTTGAAAATGATATGAGCAATGACATTTGTTGGGAAAACACACCTCACATGCACGTCAAGCATGATTTTAAAGCTAACAAATTCATAATATTATACACTCTTGCTTGTTTATTGGGATATGTGTATATGAGAACTTTAGTGTGGAAAGTCTTCAAGGTGACACCATTTCTATGGATTTCTAGGTCTAGGATTAAGTGCTATGTTCCTTCCCCATACACCGAAAATTGACCCATGACTATTCTGCTCGATTGTCTGTCATGAAGTGGTAGACTTAGTGGTATTTATATAGGTTTTCACTTAGGTGACAAACACCTAATATCCATTTCAACTCCTCTAGAGGATACACATCTTCATGAGGGTACTTGCAACTTAGTTGATTATTGTGTGAAGGTTATTGTAGTTCTCTCTGAATCCTTCATTAGTTATATTTGGGTCCTAATCATCCCAATATGACTTCTAGAAGGCTTCTTGATCGACTCTCCACTGATTAAGCTTTAGGGCCTAACCACCTTAATCTTGTCTTTGGGAGAGTAGTTTGCTTGTTGTATTCCTCTTAAGAATTTTGTAGTGGAGTGCTTGGTGATTGAAGAGTAGGAAACCTAGGGCTTGATTTTATTTTTATTTTACTGAATTCCTCATTTCAAAGTGGTGGATCAACAACTCCATTGATCTCGAAGGATTAGAGGGATCTCTCCCAAAAGTATGGAGCCACCTACTACCCCATTACATCTAGGGGAAACTATAGCATAATTTTCACTTATGATCCTTATCACAAACAATGCTCCACATATGAGATCCATGGTTTTCCATAGATAGTTGATCGATGATGCTTCCCACATTTTGCACATCTCACTCACATTTGATGACTATGGTTCTTGACATAAATGAGGTGCTTATGTATTTTTCATGAAAGTAGTGACCATTGGTTGAGTTGGACAATGGATCATGACACTCTAAATTTGTGCCTTTTTCCTTGGTTCACCTTCATGGTCATCATCATCTCCTAGATAAGTGTTGTCACTCTGGGTAGAGTTATATTACTGAGGGGATTTGAGAGGGGTAGCATGTCCATGTCCCAATACATACTTAACATTATTAATCCTTATTGATTTTTTTTTTCCTTCTCATGGGTTGGTTGTCATATGTCACACATATAGGTTCATGCTTCATAATCACATGAGAATAAAGAGCTTGAAAGATCGAGGTTGATGCATCTTAATAAGAAATAATAAGGAAAGAGAAAGATGTGAAGATCAA
>SNQJ01S0045916.1:49038-65570 GCA_010110895.2 Picea sitchensis
TCTAGACATAACTAAATCAAAAGCAACTAACTAAGCATGCATAAAGTCAAACAATAATTGAAAACAAGTAATTAAAGAAACACAATCAATATACATAAAGGAAGCTCACAAAATCACACCTACAACTATCCTACTTAACAAAAGAAAATTCTAGGTATAAGCATACATCCAATAAAGCCACCCTAGCATCGCATCGATGCCAAAAGTTCTAACCTTGTGCTTAGTTATGAACCAAAACAAGGATATATCAAGTACAAAGTGATCATGAGATGGTACAAACATTACATCATGACCAAAAATAGAATCCAAATTATGAGGAATGAAAAGAGCAACAAAATCATGCCAATATTTCCAAGTGCATCTACAATATTTCTCTATCCATATTTGAATGGGGGTGGAATATAACAATGATGGATCATCCTTGTTCGAAGCAAGGCCTTCATAATGAAACCATTTCATCTCCTAAGTTTTATCCACATACTTTAAGAGATGGACACATTGGATTTCATGTACGATGTCACTCCCCAAGGCTTGAGATGGAATCATAAGAAATCTGAAAAATACTCCATGGTTGCTTGAAAACGTTGTGGATAAAAAATGGGGTGTAACTTCAAATCTTGAAAAACAATTGTTCCCAAGTTAGGGCCTATTTCCATTCTATATTTGGATAGAAAAAGTTACAATTGACCAAAATTAAAAAAAAAAAATTACTCCATAGACATATCAACACCAAAAACATAATTCCCATTTGTACCTTCAATGACATAACAAGGAAAAGATGCTTGGAAATTTCTGCTATAAAATCTTGCAAACCACATCCCATTTTGTAACATCCTCAACCACCCAGGTTGGGCCATGCCACACAAAATTTCCTCTTCTGTCTCTCATATACCACTTTGTAACATTCCCAGCTCACTGCTGGGAAATGCCACTCCAAAAGTCTAGTGCACGTATTTTTCTCTATAACATTATTTTGCATAGAAACACTTGAGGTAATGTGCATGATCCCAAGATAGATCACACCACCCCACTTTCCTTCTTCTAACACAACTTGTAACAACGGAAGTAACACAATACAATTGTATGCACAAGCATGCCAAACACACTTGCATTATTGTGTGTGCAAATCCACTCTGAACATATGATCACTACTGCACGCACAACCATTCTGGCATCACACACAAATTTTTCTCTCCTTCTGCGTGTGAAATGATTTCGTGCGTGCACAACAAATATAGCCTCTTGCACACACATAATATTTCCTTGTATGTATGGTCATTCTAGCCTCGACTCAGAGACTCGTGACAATTATTATAAGGTTAACTTAATAGGATAACAAACAACAACTATCATACTCAGTATGTAAAAATACAAATAGTGGATATCCACACTACACATACATTTTCAAGAAGCATTATACAAAAAACAACAATCACTTATATGCAACATCATACAAGAATTAAACCCATATCAAACAAAGATAATTAAGCACACACTAAATGAGACAGTCACATAAAGACACTTATCTTTTATGAAAAGTCACCAACTATGCACATAACTCAAATGTTCCTCCCAGCCATAGACATTGTTTCTCATAAACTTTCAACAATAGGTCACCCCCAAGTTGGGGTTTAAACTCCACCAAGGAAAAATGATTCCTAATTCCAGGCTAAGGTATGATAAACAATGGAATTTCTTAGTCCAAGGTGCTCATTGTTGCAACTAGTCTACAGTCTCTCATTACCCACATGCTTGTCCCACCCCGGGAAGTGTTCCCCTTCTCTGATCAATGGTCCTTCAACTACCCTACTTCCCTTCTATGGATTCAACAACAAGCCGAACAAGAATTCTCATAGCACTGCAACTAATTCCCAATGCACCGAGGAACAATTCCCAACAAAACTCTCACCTGGAGAGAATTCTCATGGGCCTGACAACCCGCTTATTCAACAACAAATATCTCACATGGAGAGAATGCTCACAGGCCTGACAACCTGCTTATTCAACAACACATGTTTCACCTGGAGAGAATTCTCACAGACCTGACAACCCACTTATTCAACAACAAATAACTCTTCCCAAGAATAGGGTTAAGCAATGACAATAAGTTACATCAAAATACAGACTCCTTCGTAGCATACATTCGTCTAAATGAATCCTAGAATGAGTGAATAATCTATCGAAATACACTAAGGCCATAAATGTGTATTGAATGAACCTAATTGGACACTTGTCACCCTCATAATTAGCTTTATCCACTTGGTGACTCATTCCCATCCCTCGGGAACTTAGGATAAATAATTTTCCATAAATTACATTGTTCGGAAATATTAATAAAATATTCCCTTAGACTTAAGCCCCCTTGGCTTAGCCCCTACTTTTCCCTTTTTCGGTGGATTTTGTCCCCCCATCTCTTTTCGTCTGATCTCTCTGCGTGTAACAATGTGATATTATTAATAACTTAAGTCTAATTACATTTTACAAGGATAGGCGTAGTGGCCTATTTGCATCCTGAATCACCAGTTAAGTAACCACACATGCTCTTTGACCTCAAATACATATACATCCATATATACATATATCTTGGTCCAAGGCACATTTCATGGTAGTCCCTGTGCACTTACTTGAGTGCATGTGAAAGTGTGGAATATGCACACCCTTTCTTGATAACAATCCTCGCGCACTACTTAGGTGCACACAAAACCAAAACTTGGTGACAACAAATCACTAGCCTATATTTACATTTACATTTATAATTGGCACCAATAAATCACCAACCTATATGTACAATTACAAATTGGTTTCATATTAGGGACATTGCATTCCCTTCCCCCTTATTTATGCATAGTCCTCGGTGCATTATATACACATGTACATACAAAATTTCAAAAGTCTTCAAAATGATGTGGATACTTTGTTTTCATAACATCCTCACTCTCCCAAGTTGCATCCTTGAGGCTATACTAGGTCCATTGGACCTTTACTAGCTCCATGAATCGATTCCAGAGTTGTTTGATTTTTTGATCCAATATGCAAACTGGTCGCACTTGAAAATCACCTTCTGGCTCCACCTGAATCACATTCCAATCAATAACATGATTAACATCAGGTGCATACTTTTTGAGAAAATATACATGGAAAACATTATGAATACACAAGTATGCAAGAAATGTGAGCATATATGCAATAGGACCAATCCTCTCTAGGATTTAAAATGGTCCACAGTAACGTATTGCCAGCTTAGAACAATGTCCAAACTTTGGGGAACTGTGCCTTTCTTTTACTTTCAAGAACGCATGGTCACCCACTTTAAACTCTTTGTATTTTTTTTCTTTATTTGTGTAGCTTTTCTGCCTATCTTGGGCAGCCTTTAAATTATGCCTTATCTTTACCATATTCTCTTCCATCTCTCAAAGTAGATATAGTCCAACCACTGCCCAGTCTACTGGGCTATCCCAGCTCACTGGTGTGTTGCACTTTCTACCATAAAGTGTCTCAAATGGGTTCATATTTAAATATGCTTGATACCCATTGTTGTAATCAAACTCTACCAAGGGAAGGTAGTCTTCCCATTTTGATGGTTTATCCATAACATACATCCTAAGCATATATTCAATCACCCGATTTACCCTCTCTATTTTTCCATCTAACTCAAGGTGATATGTTGTGCTAAAGTTCAGATTTGTCCCAAATCTTGTGAATAGCTCTTTCCAAAAGTTCGATGTGAACTTGCAATCACTGTCAAACACAATTGTCTTAGGTACACCATGCAACCTAGCGGTTTCTCTCATGTATATATCAGTAATGTCAGCTACCTTGAGATTCAACTTCATTGGAATAAAACATACAACTTTAGTAAGCTTGTCCACCACTACCATAATAGAATCATGTTGCTTAGAAGTCCTAGGAAGCTTAGTAATGAAATCCATGGTTACGACTTCCCACTTCCACTCAGGAATGGGAAAAGGTTGTAGAAAACCAGTTGGATGTTTGTGTCTAGATTTGACCTTTTGACATTCAAGGCATCTAGAAATAAAATCAGCAACCTCCTTTTTCATGCCTGGCCAATGATATTGTTTTTTTACCATTGTTATTGTCTTCTGGTAGCCTGGATTTCCTGCATAAGGAACTTTATGCATCTCTAACAATAACGGATTTTTCAAGTCTTGAACATTTGACACATAAAATCTGTGCCTATACATGATGATTCCATCCTCTTTTAGCTCATAACCTTCAAGTTGCTACAACATACCTTACTGTAAATTCGTCTTTATGTCCACATAGCACTGATCTAATTTGGAAACCTCTAAAATTCTGCCACTCAAATCTTATTTTTACATGCTAATGGTTGTAGCATGCATTTCATGCATCCTCCTGCTGAGTGTGTCAACCACCATGTTATCTTTTCCTCTGATATGATTTATGTCAAAGTCATACTCATTGAGGAATTATAACCACCTGATTTGTATGGCATTTAAACTTGGTTGTCCAAACAAATACTTCATACCACTATGGTATTTTCTCAACTCAAATATTTTACCCATGAGATAATGTCTCCACATTTTCAAGGCATGTACTATGGATGCCAATTCTAAGTCATGAGTAACATAGATCCTTTCATGTCATTTTATCTTTATGGATTCAAAAAATATCACATGCCTGTTCTGACTAAGGAATCCATCGAGCCCTTCCTTGCATGTGTATGTGCACACCACAAAGTATTCATCTGGATCAACAATCCTTAGTATTGGCATGCTAGTCAATAAACTCTTCAAGTTTTGGATACTTCTTATACAATCAGAAGTCCACTCAAATCACACACCTTCCTTTTGTAAGGATGTAATTGGGTGCGTAATTTTTGAGAAGATTTCAATAAACCTTTTGTAATAACCTGCAAGTATCATGAAGGACCTCACCTTTGCAACATTCCTTGGTGTTGGCCATTCCTCAATGGCCCTTATCTTTTCTAGATCCACGACTATTCCTTCCTTGGAAATGATATGACCCAAATAATGAATTTGTTTCTAGTAAAATGAGCACTTGATCAACTTTGGATACAGATGATGATCCCTTAACACTTGAAGAACCATCCTCAAGTGTTGCTCATATTCTTCTTTTGAACTTGAATAAATAAGTATGTCATCCATAAATACAATGACAAATTTATCTAAGTAATTTTTGAAAAATCCATTCATCAAACACATGAAGACAATGGGTGCATTTGAAAACCCAAATGGCACCATTGTGAACTCATAATGTTCGTACCTCATTCTAAAGGTATTCTTGCCAATGTGTTATTCTTTAATTCTCACTTGGTGATATCTATATCTGAGATCAATCTTTAAAAACAGTTGTGTGACCCTCAACTAATCAAAGAGGTCATATATCCTTGGCAAAGGATACTTATTTTTTACTTTTACTTTGTTCAATTGTCTAAAGTCGATGAAAATTCTCAACGTACCATCCTTCTTCTTCATGAACAATATTGGGGCACCCCAAGGTGACACACTTGGGTGTATATATCCCTTCTTTAGAATATCTTCAAGTTGCACCTATAATTCCTTCAACTCTAGTGTACTCATCCTATAAGGAGTCTTGGATACAAGAGTTTCTCCTGGTATCATATTTATAGAGAAATCAATATCTCTTATTGGTGGAAACCCTGGTATCTCTTTAAAGACATCCTCAAATTATTTTAGTATTGCACATTCTTCAACATTTGGCACTTTATCCTTAGGTTCCTCCTCCATGTGCGTTACAAATACTTGACATCCTTTCTTGTAACTTTTCTTCAGTTGCAAGGATGAAACTTCTATGATAGTTACATCCCTTGGAATTCCTTGAACTACTCTTAAGTTTACTTCCTCATCCAAGAAAGTAGATGCCTTATTGTAACAGTCTAGAACAACATGATGTTGGTCCAACCAATCCATACTAATGAGAAAATCGTACGAGCCCAAAGGTATGATATTCAAATCATCTTTGGTTCACATTCCATTCATTTCCATTGGACATGCCTTAACTATCTCATTAATTTTTATTTTTTCCCCTATGGTTAACTGCACCACCTATATTTTCCAAGCTTGCTTCTCGGAAATTGGAATCTTCCCACCATCTTAGGATATATATAACTATGACTAGCTCTTGAATCAATTAAAATACCAATGTGTTGGTCATTAATATTGCCTTCCACTTCGATCATATGCAACTAAAACTCAACTTGCTTGTTATCCAGGGTTGCATAGATCCTTGGTACATTTTTGCCCATGTCTTCAACTATCACAACTTGTTGTACATTGTGCACGATCCTTTATTTTTCACCTCTTTGAGGGAAATATCTGTAGATATGATCTCTGCCACAACCCCAACACTGAATAGGTTGTTTCCTTGTTTTTTGCCCCATTGTCTCGGTCATTCTAGGATCCTTGGGAGTTGGCTGTCCTTGTGCAGTATTTCTGAAAAATGGTGACTTAGTCCCCTTTTTCCTCTATTCCACCTTGCTTCTCATCTTGTCTTCCCAATCCTTTAAGAAAGTTGATCTTCCCTTTTACTAATCATAAAGACATTTAGCGTGCCTTATGGTTTCCTCCAATGTCTTGGGGTCATCATATTGTATCTTGTCACTAATAAATGAGGGAATCCCACTCAAGTACCTCTTAATTTTAACTTTCTCATCCTTGATGAATGTGACATATTTCAGCAGTTCCAAAAATATTCTTTCATACTCATTTATTATCATACTCCCAAACTTGAGTTCAAAGAACTCCTTCATTTTCTTTTCATAGTATCGCTTAGTTAAGTATTTCTTTTAAAAATACCTTTTAAATTCCCTCCAAGTAACCTTGTTCTCATCAAAGTGTTGCACTTTCATGAATTGATCCCACCACATTGATTTTTTTTCTTTTAGTTGATAGATGGAAATTCTCCCTTCTTCCTACGCAGAGTAATTATGCAGGTGGAAGTAATTCCTCATACCCAACAACCATGTCTCTACATATTCATCCTTCTTGTGCTCACCATCAAAGGTAGGAGGCTTGATCTTATTCATTTCTCCATGTAGCTCATCAACCCTAGTTCTTATCTTATTCTTTCTGACAAGGGATGGAATTGAGCTACTACGCGCTTTGCTACACGAATGCTTTGGTGAGTGGTGATGTTTTCTATCATCACTTTTGGTTTCTCTTATTTCACCATGAGACTTGTGATTCCTTGACTTACTTGACTTTGTCTTCTTATCCATTTTCTTTTCTATTATATCCAAGCTTTGCATCAACTTGATATTGAAGCCATCTTCTTACTCCATAGATTTCATAATCCTTTCATTATCAACTTTATAAATTTGGAAATATTTTTGCAATCCCTTTATGGTTTCTACCAATTTTGTTTTCTCTTCCTTGGCTTATGTACCATCAACACCCAAATCGATATACAAATCCCTAAATTCATCATCATGGCTGTAAATTTTATGCACATATTCCATGTTTTTTTTTTACTTTTTTTTGTTGATTTTTTCCTTCTCTAATCGTTGTTAATTATTAAAAATGTGTAGGAAATAAGTTTTTTTAGATGAATTCATGTGACAAATTCATGAAAAATTTGCACAATTTTTTCAGAAACGTTTCTTCTAATTTCTTGGATGATTCTAACATCCCAAATTCTAGTGCGTACACTTGTGCATCAATATGTTGTGCACATCAAATATCTGCACCATGCACCAATATGTTCTTTTCATGTACAATAACTATGCACTGTGCAACACCAATACTTAGTGCACATGACAATTTCATGCTAATCTATGGCCCATACCAATCCAATGTTGAACCAATAGCTCTGCAGCTTCTCGTTGATCTCTGGCCCATACAAGTCTAGTGTTGAACCAAATGCTTCGATACCATAATGTAACGTCCCCAACCACCCAGGATGGGACATACTACACAAAATTTCCTCTTCTTTTGCTCAGATACCACTTTATAACATTCCCATCTCACTGCTAGGTAATGTCACTCCAAATTTCTAGTGCGAATATTCTTATCTATAACATTATTCTGCATAGAAACACTTGAGGTAACGTGCATGATCCCAAGATAGATCACACCACCCCACTGTCCCTCTTATGACACAAACTATAATAGTGGAAGTAACAAAATACAATTGCGTGCACAAGCATATCGAACACACTTGCATTACTATGCGTGTAAATCCACTCTAAACATATGATCACTACTATGAAAACAACCATTCTAGCGTCACACACAAATTATGTTCTCCTTGTGCGTGCCAACTACTTCCCTGCACACACAACGAATCCAACCTCTTGTGCACACGAAATATTTCCTTGCGTGCACGATCATTTTGGCCTCAACTTAGAGACACATGACCATTATTATAAGGTTAACTTAATAGGATAACAAACAACAATTTCCATACTCAACATGTAGGACTACAAATACTGGATACCCACACTACACTTACATGTGCAAGAAACATTGTACAGAATAAAAATAACCACTTATATGCAACATCATACAATAATGAAACCCATATCATACATAGATATTTAAGCACATAGTAATGAGATAGGAACATAAAGACACTTATCTTTTATGAAAAGTCACCAATTGTGCATAGAACATAGACATTCCTCCCAACCATAGATGTTGTTTCTCATAAATTTCAGCAAAAGGTCACCCTGAGATGGGGCTTAAAATTCACCATGGATAAAGGATTCTTAATGACAGGATAAAGTATGATAAAAAGCGGAATTTCTCAATCCAAGGTACTGACTACTACAACTAGTCTACAGTCTCTCATTCCCCATGCGCTTGTCCCACCCCAAGAAGTGTACCCATTCTCTTCTCAACAGTCTTTTAGCTACCCCACTTCCCTTCCAAGGCTTCAGCAACAGGCCAGACATGAAGTCTCGGAGAACTACAACTATTTCTCAATGCACCAAGGAACAATTCCCAGCAAAACTCTCACCTAGAAAGAATGCTCATGAGCCTGACAACCTGCTTATTCAACAACAAATATCTCACCTAGAGAGAATGGTTACGGGCCTGAAAACCCACTTATTCAACAAAAAATATCTCACCTGGAGAGAACTCTCACAGGCCTGACAACCCACTTCATCAACAACACATAAGTCTTCCCAAACACAGGTTTAAGCAATGAAAGTAAGTTACAACAAAATACATACTCCTTCGTAGAGGAAATTCATCTGAATGAATCTCAAAATGAGTGAATAATCCCTTGAAATACACTAAGGATAGAAATATGAATTGCATGGTCCTAACTGGACACTTGTCACCCTCATAATTATCTTTAGCCACTTAGTGACTTGTTCCCATTCCTCACGAACTTAGGATAAATAATTATCCATAAATTACACTTTTCAGAAATATTAATAAAATATTCCCTTGGACTTAATCCCCCTTGGCTTAGCCCCTACTTTTCCCTTTTCGGTGGAGTTTGTCCCCTTGTCTCTTTTCATCGGATCTATCTGCACGCAATGATGTGATATTATTAATAACTTGAATGTGATTACACTTTACAAGGATAGTTGCACTAGCCTATTTGCATCCCGACTTACTAGTCAAATAACCACATAGGTTATCCAACCTCAAAAACATATACATCCATATATACATATATCTCGGTCCAAAGCGAATTTCATGGTAGTCCTTGCACACTTACTTGAGTGTGTGCAAAACTATGGAATATGCACACTCTTTCCTTGATGTGAACCATGCACACTTACCTAGGTGTGCGCAACACTATCAAATGTGTGCACCCTTTCTTGATAACAGTCCTCACACACTACTTAGGTGAACGCAAAACCAAAACTTGGTGCCAGTGGCTCACCAGCCTATATGTACATTTACATTTACAATTGGTACCAACGACTCACCAGCCTATATGTACAATTACAAATGGGGTTCAGATTAGGGACATTACACATTTGCATCCATAAAAGGGTCCATTAACATAAGAGGGTCACAATCAAATTTCATAATATCTTCTACCTATTATGCACAAAAATTATTAGGGGACCGAAGAATTTATTTAACATCAATAACATTATATTGCTCATGAAATTCCCATGATTCCATAATTCCTTCATTTGAAAATATGCAACTATGTACAAAATTTGAAAATGGGATGACACCTTATACAAAAACATATGTGTGGAGTCACCAAGGTGAATCTTCAATGCCTTTACAAATATGCTTGCTTCACCTTTACAAGCATAGCGTCTTCAAAATTTGCATATGGAAAATGGATTCTTCCCTTAATGGAGTCTCCAAATGAGTATACTTAGATAAGGTTTTGGTTTCTACTCATCAAAAGGTTGAAGCATAGACTTCATATTTCCAATAGGAATGACTCAATTCTCCCTGGAAATGTCGCCAAAATGTTATCACACAATCTAGCACTAAGTGCAAATCCTTCACAAGGAACTAAGACTAGTGGAACATGGAATATGTTACCACTGTCACCTAGGTAACAAATTTCCTCTTTTAAGTGAAGGAGTATAATATAACACAATGGAGGATTCCCTAGTAGCCTCCAATCCCTAAGAAATACACAATCAAGTCTACGGCCCCTTGGGGTGACTAATCAAACTACCATCAATAAATAATATAGACAAGATATTAATGAGGTGGTAAGAAAAAGAAATTTCCATATTTAAAGTAATGAGGATCTAGGTCAATTTAAAAGGTTTTCCAAGTCAAATAATGGTTCAAGAGGATCCCCAAACACTAAAAAAATGAAGAAAAGGCCTAAGGCTATTGTAAACCTTTGAAGAAGATATTCCTTGGTCTAAGTGTGGTAGGAATCTATCAATTAAGATGTAGCAGTAATATCTATATAAATGGGGGATAATGGTTGGAACCCCAAGCACACCTGAAAAGGGTCGTGGCCAATAGAGCTTTGAAGTGCTTTATTATAGCTATGTTGAACATATATAATACTCTCATTATCTGGAAGAGAGCATCTATATATTGGACCATTGGGTAAGGGAGCACCAGGCACCAAGTCAATGGAATTATTGACTTGACAGTGCAAAGGCACCTTTGTGGGTGAAAAAAAAATATTTTTTCTCCTCTACAATCTTTTCGACCTGCTTCTGTTGTATAAAAAGTTATTGGTATGAGGATGTGGTGGTCACAGTGACCGTTTGTTCACCTTTTGACCGGATCTTGAAGAGGGAAAAATTTGTGGTCTGAGACATTACTTTGCGACACTATTTTGTTGATATTAATGAAATGGTAGTATTCATAACTACCTCTAGTATCTTGTAGAGATGACCCCCCAAAGTAACAAAGATACTATGGGGTTGAGACTCACAAATAGTGTGACATTTCCACATATATGGTTGTCCTAAAAGAACATCATATACTTCAAGTGGGGTGACATCACATAGTACCTCATCCTTGAAGGGCTTGATGGCGTAGGGTAGGCGACATTGTTAGCTGACATGGATGTCTCGTCCCCTACTCAACCATCTGATGGTGTATGGTTGGGGGTGTGGCATTGTCAGTAGCTTCATTATTTTGACGAATTCACCTAAGATCAAGTTATTTTGACTCCTGATGTCAACAATGAAATGTAGAGGGGTCCCCTTTACCCACATCTATGAATGTAGTGGTATTAGAGAGAACATGTAGTCAGAAGGTTTCTTGGATTGGAGACCGGGCTCACATGTTATGAGGAACATGTTGGTAGCAATGAGTGCATTGTTGTCAGATGGTGGCTAGAGATTTAGAGTGGGCCTGAATCCAAAAGAAATGAGGATGAATGGAGATGTAGAAATGATATAAGTGGAAAATAGAGGCACATGTGGTGTGTATTGAATGTAACGAAGAAAATGAGGGAGTGAATATGGAATTCTTTTTTTCCCTTAACATGATATTTTCTTGTTGCAGGAAGAAAGAAATTGTGGCTGCATATGGAAGAAGATGTACTTAGATGAGAAGAAGATTCAATATAATGATGATGTACAAGAAAAGGAATTTTCACAGATTACAAAAATTGCATAATTAAAGAGGTTGTGGATGATGAAGATGTCTAAGCGAATTCCCGAATAGAAGATGACGACATGAAGATAAGTGACCTGGGAGGAAGCATGAGTGAAGTTGTTGAGTTGAATATGGATGAACTTATAGTATGGAGTATGAGGAAGATGATGAATATGTTATTGACAAATACAAATAGAATATTTCAAATCTCATGAGGAAGAAGACATTTTGTATAGGAATGTTAGAAGGATTGAATATTGTTGAGGACCGAGTGTGGAAGTGTTGCATGGAGAAGAAGGATCTTGAAAGTGTGTCTCTAATAATTTATCAAGAATGAGAAGACACTAACAAAATTATCGACTGAGGCAGTCTGTGTGTGGTTGTGGATTGAGTCAAGGGAGGTGTTACATGGGAGCATGTGACTCCATGTTTTGTGGCTCCGAGCATGAGTGGTTGGCTACACCAAAGGCTCTTTGTATACTGCATGAAAAAGGGTATTGAAATGTCATGGATGGGACATGAGTTAGATTGAGTTGTGTAGATGATGCATGACTGAGGAGCACTTGACCAATACTTGTGTTGATGAATAAAGATAGACAGAGAGGGTAGAAGTACCATAAGGTGAGTTGCAATAGGAATGAGATGTAAATTCCAAATCTCCTTGATGAGAGTATTGTTGTATTGTTACAGATCGATGTGCAACAATGGAAAACAATGAGTTGAAAGAAAGAATATGAAACATAAGAAAATGTCTTGTATAGCAATGAGGAATGTATATTTGGGAGTGCAACAATGATGGAAGTTTCATTGAGCATGTAGAGATGTGATTTGTTTACCTCATAAGCATGAGGGCATGTTTTCTTAAAAAACCAGGGAGTTTGATGCAGGAGCATCAAAGTTGTTATGGGTATGCCATGGTCAAGGTGGCTATAGAACATGACAGTGCTGCTATGGCAATGATTGGTTGTTTTAGGATGTGAATGGTTGCAGAATGTGATAGGCTATAGGAAGTGATAACATTTCTGTAGATCGTAATAATGTTGCAGATTATGGAAGTGGAGAATATGGGAGAGATGCTACAATATGGATGCATTGATGCATCCCAATTTGATGATTAACATGTTGTTGCAGAAGCAGTTGTGGGAATTACAACTCGGTTGGAATTACCCTTGGATATGAAACTTATCCACATAATGCTACGAAATCAAGCATGATGGAAAATAACAATGATGGTAAGGAAATTTTTCTACATTGGCAGAAGGGATTCCAAAGTATGTGTGGAGGAAGGAGCACACTGTTGAGTGGAATATTGAAGGTCAGGCAGCATGAGAAGATTCACTAAGAAAATAAATAATCTAAAGTGGAAGATGAAAGGGAATGACAAGTTCATTAGGAAGCTGAAGGCAAACAATTTTTGAAGGTAAATAACCACAGTGTCAAGTAGTTGGAAAAAAGATCTTGCAAGAGGAAGGAATATTACACAAGGAAGGGAGAGATAAATGGTCGATGTTACCATGGTATCTATCCTGGAAACCCTACGAAATTGTTAGCTCATATGTGGCCATGGAGCCTGTGTAATTTATTATGTATGAAAATGAATAAAAGAATTCGGGTTCTCATATTTAAACCTTGTGTGCATGGATGAATCATGTATGATGTTATATTTCTATGTTATTGGCATGAATGGATGGAATTTAAATTCTATTGTTGAATGATTAAATCCCAGTAGAGAATAGTTCCATTATGATACTATTATGTAGGTGGGAATGGGTCTATAGAAGGTATTGTGTGGATTTGTGATAATTTGAAGGTGGGGGCAAAGTCTTGGAAAGACCTTGTATGGACTGGTGATTCTATAAATATGTAGGAGGATCCCTAGGTTTTTTCATTAACCCATGATCGCAGGATTGAGGTGTGTCTATGTGCCATAGATCTGAGAGGTTTGCATATGGGGATGTTTCTTTGGTTTATAAGCTAACCATTGATTTCAAGATTGGGTGGTACAACTGGAAGGATGATGTTGCGGTGAAAGTAGCATGGAGAGGTTATGAATATAACTATTTTATAATGCATTATACAGGTGGCGACCCTTGAGTTGTAGCACACGAGACCCTTGAGTTGAAGAAAAATGAATGGTTGATAGTTACAGTAAAAGAAACCCACAATTTGCAGTAGAAGGAATGGCTGGGATTTGAAGCAAAAGAAACCCACACGTTCTAGTAGAAGGAATGGCTAAGAGTTGTAGCTGAAGGAATGGTTGAGAGTTGCAAAAAAAGAAACCTGCGATTTTTTGTATACATAATGGTTGAGAGTTGTAGAAGAAACAAACCCGCAAGTTGCAGCAGAAGGAATGGTTGAAACTATTGAGTTGCAGCAAGAGAATGTGTCGTATATTGGTTAGTATATACTGGTGGTCTGTAGTTTTTAATTTCTTCGACTTCAGGGGAGAAGGAATTTTTGTGTGATATAAGAGAAGGCATTAGTAGATGCACAACCCTACGGGTTGTAGCATTTCTCTGGGTGGAGAAATATGAGAGCAGTTATCTTCCCAATATTGTGCACAAGAACGAGTTTCCACTACATAAGTACTTTGATGGGAAGGGGGTCGTTTTCTCCCTCATCAATAAGTAGCAATGACTTACAAGTGAGGAAGTGCTTCTCTTATTTATATGAGAGATATAACACCCTTCTCACACATTATAATCCCTAAAAAAAAACAAAATCCTTTATCTCTCACAAACCCTAGATATAAGGCAACAATACATAAAAATACATGATACATGAGTGGATAGGTCACTAAGACCCCCAACGATGCCTCCAGGTTGAATTAAAGTATCTCAAACATCAAATAGTCCCTCAAAAGAGTGCTCTAGATCTCACACATGTGGCCTCGTGAAGGGGACAAATCACTCCAAAGTGGTGAATAGGGGCTCAAAATTAAAATGTAGCCATTAAAGGGTGCAACATTTTATCTCAAAGAGGTGTCTCATGTCTCCAAAGGGTGTGTCATCTCATCAAAAGTTTTTATATCATCATTAAGAAACCCAAACATCACATATAGATGCCCCATCATCATAAATGTGCAACATCCCATCATAGAATATCAACTTACCATCATCAAGGGAAAGGTGCCACGTCATCTCTCCAAGTCCAACATCCTCAAGGAAAGGTCCAACGTCTTCAAGAGAAGGTGGAACGATCTCAATAGAGTGGTGGGGATGACCTCTATAGAAGTGTGTTAGTATCCCCTCAATACCCTCCAAAGGATCCAAAGTCTCAACCAAGCATGTGGTCATTTTCAATTCATCATTCAAGGAGGGTCTCATGTGGTCATTTGCAATTCATCATTCAAGGAGGGTCTCATGTGGTCAAATGCATCATGACGACCGGAGGAAAGGTACACAATCCAAACACAACTTATAGAGTGATTTGACTGAATGAAAAATCCATTACTCACACTAGCTTATAAAGTTATGCAATTTGCCAAATTTTGATATAGGAGGATCATCATTACCCCCTATTATGTGTGCAAGTACCCAAGATAATAAGTATGTCTTGAATAATAAATCTTCATCTACCTCGGGAATTCAAACCCCTTCTTCTCATGGGATTATGAAGCACAAAACATTTTGGGATAGATGTAAGAACCAACCCAAAAGAAAGGAAAATAAATAAAGCATAGATGAAATATGTTATTCATGGTAAGGGATATAGACATGTAACCCCCATTAATCCCCCCCAGTAGTACAACTTTTCCCAAGAGTGATAACACTAGACTCAGAGATGATGATGACCACAAAAGTGAAATAAGGAAAAAAAGTATACATTCAAAGAATCATGATTCATTATCCAATTCAACACATGATCACCATTTTCATGCCCCAAACATTGACATTATCACTCGATATGAAGTGTCAAAACAATATATCTCAATGTGTAATCCACCATGTCATCTAAATGAGCTAATTTGATCATGTAATGGATGACATATGTGGGAAACTGACCAGAATGACATCATGGGAACTATTGTCTGGAATGTGGATCATGGAGAAAAAATATCCTCTAGTTACCCCTAGAAGTGAGAGGGTAAAAAGCATCATCTTCAAAATTCATAATAAATCATATAATTCATACATTTTTCCAAGTTTAGGTATGGGAGAGTCATCATTAACCCCTATTACATGTGTCAACACCCAAGAAGAGAAGTATTTCCCAAGAAATCCTAACAAGGAGCATGTGTAGTGACATATGGTAAAATCAAAGGGCAACTTCATGAGTTGTATTGCATAATGATGTGAGGTTGTTTAAGATATTAATCCACATGATTTCCTTTGGAATGAGGAAGTGCTTGAGCATTAAGTTGTCCTTTCCTTGACACTATTTATTTAAACCCCTTATTTTCCTTTTTATTTGTTCATTTAACCTTTTTTGGCTCTTGAATTTTATTTTATTCCACTTAGTCCTTTTAGGTATGCATTCATTGCATAGGACCTAGGGTGATGGCATCATAGC
>SNQJ01S0045917.1:22801-49070 GCA_010110895.2 Picea sitchensis
TTTCAGTTAATCAACCAAATCCTAGTTAACTGGTACTGTCTGCCACGTCGCCGGTTTGTCGGAGTACTCAACCCCTTTCGTATAGTTCCTTAAACTATTCATGATGAACGAATGAATGCTGGTGTAAGTTAGCATTGAACGTAAGGAACGTTAATGAATTGTTATTACATCCTGCTATGGTAATTGCAATGTAAGGAATGCTATCGCAATGTTATTACATTATGTTAATGTATTGTATTTACATTATATTATAATGAATGCTGAGTAATGTGATCTTGATGAACCATCCTTTGTTGGAATGAAATGAATGTTAATGTGTGGAATGGTTAGCGTAAATCTAATGTGAATAATTGGGCTGTTAAAGTATTAATCATTAGTGTTAAGGCAGTTCAATTGTATGAATCATTAGTGTTGAGACAGTGCAGCCTAGTTGTTTAATTGTAAAGTCTTTTTATTATAAAGTAATGAAACTAGTTTTTAAGAAGATCATGGTAGTGTATTATGGATACTGACAGGTGAGACGAAATATGGATATTTGGGACAATGCCCTTTTTAATTATCTTATATTGACACATGGTCATTTAATTATTATATTGACACATGGTCAGGGTCGTTGCTGTTATACAGTTACTTTTCAATGATAATGACATATTGTTGCTTTTAATATCTGATGCTATTGTATAGTGAGGTTACAAAAGTGTAAGGATTGTCCTCTCATTTAAAATAATAGAATGCAATATTTACATTATATAAGTAGTGCTAAAGTTCTTAAAAACATGGTGGTAACATGGTTATTGAAGTATTTAATATGAATTTAATATTTGTTATGTATTTAATATTTTTACTTTATTATGTTATCTTGAAAAGAATGTCCTTCTAAATTTCCGTCATTTTAAATATGGTTATCTTTACCATTTTTCCCTTTTAAATATGGGAGGGTATTGTAAATTTCCAATATGAAGTTACCTGTTTATTGATGTATTTAATTATTATGTAATTATCAAGGTGATATTATTTTACATTGACATTAGGGACTAATAAATTAATTATGATGTTAGTTGTACTTTTAATATGGATATTTTAGATGTGAGATCTAACTATCTTTATTAGGGTCCTTTTTAGAACACTATTTTAAATAATGTTATTTTAAATATGGTAATTGTTATATCTTGTCATTTTAAATAGGATGGTTTATTGATATATTCAAATATATCAAAAAATAAAAAAATAAAAAAAATTGCACCTGTATATTAGAATGGTTGTCTTAACAAGGAAGGTTCTTACAAATTCCATAACGATTTCACCATCTGAATCATTCTAGAAATAAATTTATAGCAAAAATGGTAAGATGACCTAAAAATAACATACCTTAGAACACATCACCAAAAGACTTCATCCTCCCTTGAAATTTGGCCTTCTTTACTTCTTAGTTCCTATGAAATTCGACTTGTATCAAAATGAATGTATAATGATGTTTATTTATACCATTTATGTCACTTCATTTTAACATTAGGGCCGACCGGACACTTTCTTATTTTGTAATTCTTTTCTTTAATTATCTTTAGGGCCTACATGTACTTCCTTCTTCCATTCACTTTGTCATCTTCAAAAATTCATTTCTCCTCAACCATGAGGATCCACATGATGTGCGACATACCATCGGAAACAACATGATGTATACTATCCATTCATGGGTGTTGTATATCCATGTGCATTGTCCTTCATGTCCAAATACCTTTATCAATCTTGCGGTCCAAAACCCATGACTAGGGTTGACATCAATGACAACAACCAATCTTCCAACAAAACCCCCCTCTCTCATATACATATGTTGTTTTAGAACAACCTTCCTCTTTTTGCTGAAAAAAAATTCAGAAGGAGGGACTTCATCTCTAAAGATAGGGGTGAGATCACTAACATATATGGCTCCGATCTGTGGGAGTCTCAAGGCAGATTGTAAAGGGGTTAAGGAAGCTATTGGAATTCCTTGCTATGTAGATATTGTTTCTCCTATGGCCTTAGGTATATTGACATCAACAACAGGTGATGAAGGGGGAGTGGACTTACTGGACTCGGGAGGTGTCCTAGACCCCCTCTCTATTTCTGCCTCTGGATTTTCTATCTGTAAGGCCTCTTCGTTTTGTGAAGACCTTTAAGTCTCCTGTGGAATTTCCTCGAGGTTGACTTTATCCTTTGTTTCTTGTCCGAGGCCTGGAAGAGTATCCTCTTGTTTCGGAGGAAGGGTGATTGCTTCTCCTTGTAGTACTTTTGGCAGACCACTCTGTCTATGCTTCTGGAAGGTCTGAAAAATAACTTGCAAGTCAGACAAAAGTGTCTGTACCCTCTCTAACACCTCTTCATAGGTCCTAGTCCCTTTGAACATGTCATCACAAGGGTACTTATCATGTTCATAAGCCTTCATATTACAGTGGGCCATGTGTTTTCCCACTAGCTGATAAGGATCGTGCTTCCTATGCTCGAGGTCTACCAATTTGACCTCCTTTAGTGCTACTGCTTCAACTTTGGAATGACCCAAGTTGAGCAATGAAAATTTCCCAATCTGAAAGTGAAAAAATGGCCAAGACTTTTTTTGAGTCATCTTTAGTTCTATCCCAATTCCACCTGTTACTATTTGATGAGCTACCTCCTTGCACACTAGTTTTCTAGGGAGGAATTTTGGGAGTGCATCTGGAGGGATTGAACATACAAAAACTTTGATGTATGATAAATTATCCTCTATAAACCAGTCAACAACTACCTTGAGGCTTCCTGTGACCAACTCTGAAATGAGGGGAGGTGTACAACCATACAACATCTGATGTAGTGGTATTACCATGAAATGACAGATTTCATAGAATGAGTACTTGGAATTTTCTTCCCAAAGTTTAGAATGATATTCATGAATAGGTTCTAGGTAAGTCGGATTCCAACTCCAATTCATCAAAGGGAAAGGAGTTGTGAAGCATATAGCATCCATGATGTATGCAGAAATATAAAAGGCTACTGTTCACAATTTGGATCTTGCAATCTGATATTCCATGACCTCCTTTGCTATGTTATCGGATAATATCTTATCCCAATTGAAGTTGTAACCTTCTATTGCCTCATGCAAAAGAGGAACCCATTCTGTAGGGAAATGGGTAGGAATTTGCTTCCCGAAAAGTCTGCATAACATCATTGCCACATAAACCATATACTCATTTAATGAGACTGTGGCATAAATACCATGGGTGTCGGCCCTGAATTTTGCTTTGTTTCTCCACCAGTCTTCGATTATTCCAGGATACCTTTGGTATGATGCAAAACATTCCTTCCTTTTAAAATCACTCATAAAATCGTTATTATAAATATACTTGGGACTGGGAGACAATTTATACATTACTTGTATATGCTTCGGTCTTAAAGAGCCAATGACGACCCCTCGACAGTCCAGAATGCTTCTCGCCTGCACATCTATTCACTCTAAGGCCCAATTGATCATTTCATTATAAGTCATGATTTGCAGCTGTGTAGCCACTTTGTGAAGCTCATACTCTACTATGTCTCGAAGTTTGTTGTCGACATCATGAGGGAAATTCTTAATTTCATAATCCAAAGTTTCAAAAATTTGCCTCCATGAATTTATGGAATCAATGGCATGCAGTATTGTATCAAATACAATGTCTCCGTCTGGACTCGACATTTCTGCAACTTCCTCGCTTTTCTTGGGTGCCTTCTTAGGTGCCATGATATTTGCACTAGACCAGAAACCTGTTTACAGAGAAAGTGTGTATAAAATTGGATAAATGCGACTTGCTACAGATGTAAAGGACAAGAATGAAGTTTGAAACACAGGACCTTACTAACCCTTAATTTTTGTTATAATGAGCGTACAGACACAGGCGACGAAAAATTAATGCTTTAATGGAAAGATATGCCTGGAGATACGCTTTCGCGTCAGAAAATATCTCCATTTATTCGTTATTAATACTGTCGTATATCGGCAATTTCGAAACTGGAGTTTCAAAAATAGCCACCTTCCTCAATTCCTAAAATGCGAAAGGCATCTTAGTTATCACTAATCCTATTTTGAAAGAAGCTTAACCTTAATCTTAGACTTTGTTTTAAAGAAAATGTGATTTTTCATTTGGGAACTTCGGGGATACTGTTGTCATGAGATATGTCATAAGCAAACCCCGGATCGCAAAATTGTGATGGGATTAGTGAGGCACTAATCACATATTAATGCTTTCATTAATCAAGATTAATGATTAATTACCTTTTTAAACTTTTTAGAGAAACAAGGATCGGTAGTTTGAAGGTTGAGAGCTTGAAAACACTTTAGTAGAAAGAAACCTGAAATGCGAAAGATTAAGGAAAAGATGATTGTGTTTAGGAGTTTAATTAATTACAAATTAAATAGTAATTTGTGGAACACAACGGAAAATGTAACATTTATTTATCCCCCCCCCCTTTTTTTGAATATGTTAAATGGTTTCAGGATTTCAGCACCAGGAAATTAGGATGGTTGAAGATCATACCTCGAGAAAAATAGAATCTCGAAACCAGAAAAGAAACGAAAGGTTCTGAATCCCTTTTTTTGGACTAAGGGTAGCTCCATGACTTAGGAAAAGATGAAGCTCCAGTTTTAAAGGGCAGAAAAATTTAAACTTCATGTCAACAGGTTCTAGGAGTTTGATGGGGCTTAGAAAGGACTAAAACTAAAAGTGCTCAAAATCTCTTCAAATCAGACATGTGTGTAGGCCTCATCGATACAACTCCAACGCAACTTGAATGGGCTGAAACAAACGTTGTATGCTCAAGTTATGGTAATCTGTTCATTTTTCCCAACAAGCAAAACAATGTTGATTGTACAATCTGTACAATCCCACGTGGCAGTTGATTGTATAGGTCATACGGATTTACAGCTGATGTGGAACGCATAGTCAGCCGTAATGTGGTATATTCCTGATAGTTGGCGTGGCAGCATCTAGAGGTGACATGTGGTAGGACGTATAGACAAGTGACGTGGATAGGTATAGGGGACCAATCAGTGAGTGACACGTGTGACCCTTGCAATGGTGACATGTGGCATAGATTACATGGCATGGATGATGTGGCAGGCCCATACAATCCATATGACATGTGTCAATGACATGGAAGGTACGACATGTGGCAGTAGCCGGTGATAGGGCAGAGAGATGAACCAATTAGTATCTGATGCATGGCAGTTTAGAGGGAATATGGTGTGGTGCCACATAGCCAAGACATGGGCTACCACATGGAACCCATGGATTGGTTCGTTGTTTTGGTAAAAGTGTTGGAGCATGGTGGAGTTGAACCCACGACCTCTCGTATGGGGAATCTTTTTGGGCAGGTCGGGCTACCATCTCACCTGGAGTGAGTCTTATTAACCTATGTTCAAAAATAATATTTGAACTTGTTTAAAGATTCATGCGAATGAAAATAGGGTTGGGGCCTAGCCCCAACTCCCAATCGCGAAAATTTGCTATATGACCATTGAGTTTTGGCAGATGACCATTTGTGTGTTGGTGCACATCCAGTAATATCCACTCCAGTCCTGATTCTATTATGTCCACCACACCACATGACCTAATCTAAATGATTGGCTCTAATACATGGAGACCAACCCTCGGTTCGGGGAATGATTGATAGCCTAGATCTCTGCATCAGGTGTAAGCACGGTGGAAAAGGGGTTTATCCCGGTTGATCGGGCTACCCTGCTAACTAGGGTCTAAACCTTGGGGATGATATTTCAGGGGCTTATCCCATATGATAGCATGCGTAATTAGGTTCTGGCCACATGTCCTAGCACATGACTGGGAGTTAAGGGCTTGGGGGTGAGTGCATGGGTGCGTGGGAACATGGACCACTTTAATACAAGCAAGGGCCAACGTGAAAGGGGTTTCACCCTAATTATATGTTGAAGTGGGATTTAGACCTTAGCTTATGATTTATTATTGATTTTCTTTACAGATTTGGGGGATTTTTCCCATTATTGGGAGATATTGGGCCCTTTTTGAGGCAAGATCTTGGGAGGAAGTTGGGAGATGGTTACCAACTTCAGATATATATAAGCCATTCCTTTTTTAGACCATAGAGAGATCATAGGAGGTTCATAATAGGTTTATGTTGTTGGATTGTTGAGCCAAAGGCCATTGTTATGCAGGGAAGCTATTGAGGAGTGCACCTTTGTGGGCCATTTCTGGGAGCCTCGTTCATCCGATTTGAGTGTCGTCAGTTTTGATGGGTTCATGAGATCTGGTAGAACATGAAAAAATCATTGTTGTAACCTTTTGGCACTATCATGATGTACTTGTAAAGATTTGAACATAAATAAGAAAATCCCACCGAGACAAGGCCCAGAGACATAGGCGAGATTGTTGAACTCTGTTATCACATTGGTGTTATGGTTTTCTATTGTTTTATGCTTCATTTCAATTCTATACATGTCCATATGGATGCTATATTTCTTCTATAACTTCTTCCTCTTTCCTAAATCTTCCTAATTGGTTAATCAAAACATGCTTAATAAGTCAACCATAGTTGTGTAAAAGATCTTTTGGATCACTTATAGTGAGGATTTTTGTCTGCATCTTCTCAATGGGTTGGTTCATGTCAAGTTGGTGTTTGAATAGTTGTAAGTGGGTGCTTACTACATGGATTGGTGTCTCCCTCAGGTTGACCCCTATAAAAATGTTATTCTTGATTGATATAAGAAAAAGTTGATTTGTGATTTTCTCCTATATGGATACCGTATCTTTCTGTTATGGTTAATTCTCTATATTTCTTATGATTGAAAATGTGATTACTAGTTAAGATGGTAAAATGAAAAAAATGATTAAAATTTATGCAATATTGATTCAGCGTTTCAAAATTATTGAATATTTCAACACTCCAAACAACATTATCTATCTAAATTATAATATGAAGAAGAAAAATTGATTTTGAAATCAAAATTAGTTATAAGAACCACAAACTATTACCTATATTAAAACTATTACTTATACTATAAAACTACCATCATTTCAATGGAGAAATATTCCTTTTAATAATACCATATTAAAAATAAAAATTTGATTCTTAAATAGTTGATGTGCATACACCCCACCCCACCCCAAAGAAAATAAAAAAATAAAGCACAAAGTGCCTCAGCTTGTCACTCTCTTCTTCTCATTATCTACTTTTATCTTTAATTTATTCTCTTTTTACTATGATATACACCAGCCATATCTTTTTACCATATTCAATGTCTTCTTCACGAAGTAAGAAAGCATAATTGTAAAAAGAGTATATTGATATATGTATATTCATTGGAAGGTGAATCCGTGAATATGAAATTTTCGTGGGATCGCAGAGTTCTTATAATATCTCTATGATTTTTAAGCAAATATTTATATGTGGAACTTTGAAGGTTTAATTTGAATTTTATATTCAATTTATTGTTATCCACGTATACATTATTTTTTAATACAATTTATTTGAACTTTTTTTTATGAATAAATGAAAAATATATTGTATTTTATATAAAATTATATAAATTAATAAAATAAAAACAAATTTACAATTTGGGATAATATTCTATATTATTGATTTTTATCGACATTGTTTTATTTTATGATATTGTGATGGAACAAAGGGACATGATTACGAGAAAGCATGGTGATAAAAAAAATCTATTATAACATAATAAATTTCATTGAAGTTTGAGTTTGATTAAATCGGTATATAATTCAAATAATATTATTTTTAATAATTGTTTAGAGTTTTAATTTACATTTTAATAAATGAGGAAAATAAATATTATATATATTTGTACTATTCAATGAGGATGGCATAAATATGTTTGATATTGACTAAACTATTAGGGAATCATGGAAACCATTTTGCAGAAGGAAATAAAGATACTATTTGAAATGTCAAATCAAAATTTAAGGAAAAAATGTGGTTAAATGATAAAGAGTTAAGAGGAAAAAGAAAATTAAGGGTATTATAAAGATGTAATCAGCCTTAATCTGGGGTCAGTATATATCTGTTTTTCTGGTGTAAGAAAGAAATGGCATTGCTAAGATGAACAAATTCTCACGAGCTCCATATTGGGCCCAAGGTGGTCCAGTTTCCCTAAAATACCATGGGATGAAAGATTGTGTCACAAAGGTGACACACTTTGTGACACTAAGAAGGTTGAAGATGAAAAGCACTACCTTAAATTGTCCATTATTACCCATGTATATCTCGTTCAAAATATTGATCACACTACCAACCTTCCTAACCTCTTAACTCAACAAAAGTATGGGTGATCTTGGAAGCTTCTCTATGCTTTTGAGCCACATGAAACAAAATTCTAAAGAATCTGAAGTAATCACTTACCCTCTCAAGGTTCAATAGACCAATTAAGTCTTGAGTAGACATTAATCATCATCGTCATATATTCATTTTGATCTAAATTGATGTTAACAACTACCATCATCATATGCACTACATCTTATATTATATTATTATTATTTTATTGAATTATAATGTTTTTGTTTTATTAAAATATTAATATAAAATTAATAATAATGGCAAAATCTTTATATTTAATAAGAATATGAAGTTTATAATTTTATATTTTTATATTTTGTAATAAATTTAAATTTATTTACTTATAAATATTAATAAAATTTATTTTTCAATTATTATTCTATATTAATATATATTACCTTTCATAGGGCATTATAGCATTGGGTATTTTCCGTATTTATGAATATTCCAGATAATTTATTTTTTTTAACAAAAGTTAATTCCTTAAAAACATTGAAGAAATTTTAGCATTTGTAACTCTAATTTTTTCCTTTGATTTGATTTATTATATGAATTTTATGGATCTTACATATGATAATGGTGATGATTAGCGTCCCACCAAGGCAGATTGATTCTATCACGACTTTAAAGAGGTCAATTGATTGCTTGCAATTCTTTGGAATTTTGTTTATGTGCTTGAAAACCATTAAGAGAAGTTTTCAAATATCAGCATAGTTTTGTTGAGTTACAATGTGACAAATATTTTGAAAATGATATCTAACTATGAGTATGGGCTAAGGCAGGTCTAGAGAAAGAAGTTCTTTACATCTTAGGCATAGTCACAAAGGTGACACACCGATACATGGCGTTTGATAATGCCCATTCCTGGAGCTTCGTGTATTCTTATAACAATGAATTATTTTCTTTACCAGGCTGCTAGATAATTTTGATCTTCTGACCGGGTTGATTATCATACAACTACCTTAAATTATTTTCATCAACTCTTTATCTACCATTATAGAGCCCACGATTTGATGTTTCCACAATAATATCTTTATTTTGCAAAATGGTGTCTTCTATGATTCTCCAATAATTTAAGAACGAGCATCTTTATGCCATCCCTTGCTTGGAGTTGATGGTGGTTGTATTTCGATTTTGAGAGAATTTTGGAAGCCCTATTGTCTACATGTTTTAACGGTGTTCTTATACATTGGTTCATAACCATGCTCTCCAATGGAGGGATTTTTCAGGAGGATGGGATGGGGCATATTTCCTTTAATTTTGAGATTATAGGGTTTTATAAAATTCTTTGTATTTGCTCTATATTTCTACAAGATTCACGAGATGAGTACAACCCCCAAACTTCACATCCTTATAATATAACATGAGTGACGAGAGTATGAAGAGGAGTTTCTTCTTATCCAACTCCAAAGGTTGGTTGATTTACAATTGTTTTTCAAACCCATAAATGGCTTTCCATTCCCCAATAATCACTTTCTCAATGTTATAATTCCAATTGGGCTTTGTGGTGAATATCAATTCCGAGATACTTGTATGCTCCTCCAAAGTTGTTTTCATATCTGAAGGTATCATAAGGGATCTTATTGGATTTAATAATCCGATATGATCTTATCAATATTAATAGTCCATGCACCCATATTGGAGAAAAATTCTTGAGGATTCTTGGTTGGTTTTCAATATCCTTGGGACTCCTTTCCATAAGAGCGATATAGGTGACGTATAAAGAATATTTATTATTATACTAGTGAGAGTAGGGTCAACACAACCTACTTTTTCTAAGAAATCTTATAACTTGGCCAATGTAAATGCAAAAAAAAGGTAGGGGACAAAACAACCTTGTTTGACTCGATATTGTAGTTAATCTCTTTTGACCGACCCTTGGTGTTTTTAAACTTAGCAATAATGTTCCCATACATTTGTATTGTAGCAGCCCTCAACTCGAGAGAATTGCATATCTTCCAACCTATTCAAAGGTTTTCCTACAGGAATCATGTCAAAACCATTTCTAAAGTCAACGAAACAACAAAAAGATTGGTTTTAGTATTTCATAACTTTTTTGTAATGATCCTAAAGGTAAAAATACAGTCCATAGTTGAATGATATATCCTAAGAGTTCTTTTTCATGTTTGGAAACTTATAATAAAATATATTTAGTTTAAAATATTAATATTTGAAGAAGAAAAACAATTTCTCTTAGATTGTCGATCCTATACCTAGATTAGATTTGCATTTTTTCAAATTATTTGTCCTGCTTTTCCAACCTTCCTAACATTTTAACTCAACAAAATTATGGGTGATATTAGAAAGCTTCTCTTAATGAACAATGGAGAAAAGAAACAAAAATTCTAAAATCCTGAAGTAGTCCTTACCCTCTTAAAGGGTCCCATGGACCAATTAGTTAATCATCATCATTATGTTATTTGTAAAATATATTATCTTTTATTATCATATTTTAAAATGATAAGAATGCACATTATTCATTTATTATAAAATCTTTAAAATTTATTTATGTATATTTTATTATTATTAATTATATTTTATATTTTCACGAAAACAAATATTTAATAATAAATACTATTTTTATTGTTTTTTTAAATTAGAATTGTACAATTTTAAAATTTCTTCATTCTAGAATTTATATTGATAATTTAATTTATCATTTAATTTAAAATATTAATATTTCATTATAATATTGTTATGTAGTTTTTAAGATATATTAGTTTGTATTATTATATGTTTTAAGATGTTAATAATATCAAACCTATTAAAGAGGATATGAATAAGCTCATAGAGTTAGACCACGAACATAACAAAGGGCATGAACCTCATATTTTTTGGTATAAAATGTTGAATATGTGCTATGTTCTTTGCACAATTTTGTTTTTCATCGTTTTTAAATTATTCCTGAGTTTTGTCCATTTTTGGGTTTTGGCACATGGTTTTAGCCAATGGTTTTCTATTTCTAGTTAAGAAGTGGGGTTGTTGTTGAATAATCTAAGTCATTGGATTAGGTTTTTGAATAATTGGCTCCCTATATGTATATTGTATTGTAATGGTGTATGATGTGAAAGAATATAGAATATTTTGGTTTTCACGGTTGGGTTTCCAAGGGGAAAGAAAAATATATGTGTAATCTATGTATTTTCCAATGTATCTTTGTTCTTTTATTGAAAATATGTTTTGCAGTAGAATATTTATTGTACAAGGTTAAAAATCTACATTTAATTTTGAAGGGAAATTATTCGTGGTTTAAGGGGATGCATTTTTGAGGTGGGGGTTTGGCTAGGGGACTTGTGATAATATTTGTTACAATGGGAGATATGTGGTATTGATTCTTCAAGTGAAAATAAATGGTGAGTAGTTTAAAAATAGAGATCAATAAATTTAATGGGAGAAGTTTTTAGTTGTGGAAGCTCAAGATGCAATATTTGTTGATGGAAATAGCTCAATGGGTCTAGGTGTATATGTACTTCACCTACATGAACCCACAATGAATGAGTAAGATTGGATGAAAGGAGGAAGATAAAATTTGATTTTGTCTCTGAGATTTTTGTATTACTAGGCGATGTTAAAGAGGCTGTTGGCTCTGGATTTTGGTATTTTATTGCTGATTCTTGGCTTCTTTCATGATTGGGTTACTAAGGTTTTCATGCCAGAAGTCTTCTTCTTATGGATTCTTGCAGAAGCCTTACTCATATCTTTGTGGCACTCTTTGGAAATATCCATTTTAACTTACTATTAATAGAAATAAATCCATTTTTCCTATCCTTTTACCTTCAAACATGGGGCACTTCTAGGCATTATTATTACAAGCACCTAATGGAAGTGTTCCAAATCTTATTAATGGTATCAGTCATTGTAACAATGGAATGGCGGTTTATAGAAATCAAGATAATGATGAATGATTTGTGCATTGGTTAAGCTATTTGTTTTCCTGAGTTCTGGACGTAGCCATCAAGAGTTTAAATGTTGAGCGCCATTCCTAGGATATTTGTTTCTTTAACATAATGTTGATACTAAAAAGAACTTACCAGTACCAGGTACAATCTCGCACCCAGTGAAGATATCAAAGAAGCTGCTAAATTTGCCCAGCTCTTAGAAGGTTTGGAAGGTTTGATGTGGAAATTATTAAAGTTCCCAATGAAGTGGGGCGATTGGAAATCCTTCGTATCCATACAAAGAATATTAGTATTTCTAAAGATGTTGAATGAATTGCAAGTACAATATTCAAGTAACAGGGGCAAAATGATTTTATTGTGGAAATGAAAAGTACAGTAACTGGGAAATCTTGAATCGGGGAGAAATGCAGTGATTATATTTTGAGTGTCTTCGTGCATACTCTATTCATTGTGTGCTCTTGAGAAGATGATTGTTTTAAAGGATTTGTATTTTTCCAATAGTTATGAAGATAGAAGGATACGCATGGATATGTTTGAGCTGATCTCCCAGCTCTGTGCACTGTAACGCAGCCTCAGTGCATCAAGAAAAATGGATGTTATTTACTTAAAGACTATCGATGCTGAAATCCTCAAATCTATGTTTGTTACCAATGAACATTTCCAGACTGCGTTAAGCTCCAGTAACCGATCTTCCCTGCATGGAATTGTTGCCAAATGTGCTCTTTTACAAGCCACCAGGTTGTGGAAAGACTCTGCTTACAAAATCTATTGCTAATGAGTGCCAGGCCAATTTCATGTTGATAAAAAGGTACAAAATTATTTTCCACTAGCATTGTTTTGCCTTACGTGTGTGATAGATTAGAACATTCAAAGGTCGGTTTGACTTAATGGTATCACCACAAGAGCATAAGCATTGGGTTTCCACATGTAATGTGTGCTTATCAAGGAACCGCGGGTAAAGGCAATCTGTCGATTGGGTAACATGTAAAAGCGGTGTCCTCCATTCTCACAATACAAATTTGTAACTCCTTGTTTATCTAGAGCATGGCATGCATTGAGGAGGAAGATGAATGTAGCATAGATTAGATAGAGGAAGGGAACAAAGATCGAATCTCCGGGCCTTGTATTGTTCTTATTTTTCAATAAAATAGTTAGAGTTTCATTAATACGATTTATGTTACTGCCATTTTGCTGTGAGTTATTTATCTTCCAGTATGCGTTGATTTAGAAAACAGACTATTGAAAGAGAAGGCAGGGCCCCCCCCTTCGATGGAAACAAAGATTTGTATATATATGGCATTTACAGTAGACTCCATCTCCAGATTTGAACATCACTTTTCAGCAAAGATTTGATTCCAATCTACATTGCCAGTTTTCTCATTGGTTTAATAGAAAAAAAGTAGCATTTCATTTGATTATGGAGGGTTTAGCATTTAAAGATTCAAGTTTAGATGTTATATTTTTCATCCATTGATTTCATTCACAGTTAGACTTCTTAATGTTCGGGAACTATCACGGATATCTCATGAGATAGAAGTTTCTTTTGATTACAGTAGAGGTTTCATTGCATTATAAAATAGAAGGTTGTTGGGTTGTGTGGAGTAATAAGTAGAAAGAACTTAATTGTTTTCAACCATCGGAGTTATGATGAATGCTTTACATGAATATGACCATTTTCTGAGGCGATTCTATGAAGTTGAGTACAGGGTAGTGGTGATGCAAGCGATTATGACGAGGTAGAGTCGTTAATATTCCGATAAGTTTCTTTTAGCGGTTGAGGAGATTAGTTTGGCATGCTTTAAACCCCCTCTTCAACCACATTTCTATCTTTGGTTCCTCTAAGTCTACCTTCCGGGTTGACAATTAAATGTTGATTCATATGTTATATATCCATCTTAGGCAATTTTGGCCATTGCAGGAGGTACTAAAAAGGATTGGAGAGTGGGCTCCGAAGTTTTTCTAAGTAGATTTGATTTCTGCAAGTATTTCTCTAGAGTAAAGAGTGCTTTCAAATTCATTTGTGTGCAAGTGGTTCATTTCAGCGGTGTTAGATTACATTCAGCAACAAAGATGTTTTCATTTTAGTATATTTTATTCAACTTGGTATTGATCTTGATTTGTTGTTGTTAGATTTGATTCAGCAGTTGAGTTCATCGGTATAAGAGGGTGTGCATTTGATTCAATAGAAGCAAATTTCCATTCAACAAGTGTGCATTTCATTTTATTTCAAGTTAGTGTGGGTTTCAGAATTATTACCAGTTGATGTGACTTTCAAAGTTTTTTGAAAACCACCTACAACAAAAGGAAAAATCACAAAAATGGACTAATGGATTCAAGATTGAATGAATGGAAGAAGAGATTGTTATGAACCGTTGCATCTTGGGGAACGAAGAGATCTCACCAAAGCTCAAGAGATGGAGGAAGCATTGATTAGAGTGGTTACGTGAACACCTTTGCCAACTCTGGAGAGAACAATGAGCAATTAGAAACTCCAGCAGCAACAGAACAGGGTATGCATAATCATATTGAACATTGGTTTCAATGCATTACTGCGACCCAACAAGATGCTTCTTCTTCTTCAACAATTCTTGGAAATCAAGCAGCGGTGTTGCTCTCAACGTATCTTGGTGATTATACATCTATATCTTCTATCAAAATGCATCAATTCATTATCGATTCTGCTAAGACGGTGGCTAAATTGGTTATTTGCCTACACTTAAAGAAATGTCTCTTTTTCTTTAAGTGGGTAGGTAGGTAGGATAGTGAATAAATATCAGCATCTTTGAATAGTTTATATGTTCGCTGCAATAAAAAGCATTAGCTGAAATAAGAAGTGATTGAAGATTTTTATCTAAGTGATGGATGAAAGAACATACTTTCAGTCGGGGATCTTTTCAAAGCACTTCACAACAACAAATGGAGAGTTCTCGGGACTGTTAGCATTCTATTACTATGCTAGTATTAAGAGGACAATACGTTTGCATGAGGACATGAAAAAGGAAATAATCTAGGCATGGGGAATGTTGGGCTCTGTATTTGATACATTTTATTGTAGATTCTTGGCTTCTTTCACGATTGGGTTGCTAAGGTTTTCATACTTACGAAGTATTCTTTTTATGGATTCTTGCAAAACCTTACTCATATGTTGTGGCACTCTTTTTGATATCATTGCAACAGTATTACAAGAAAATGCATCCATTTTGCTATCACTACTACCTTCAAACATCGGGCACTTCCGGCCCGTGTGTACAAACTACTAAACAGAGGTATTCCAAATCTTATTAATGGTATCGCTCATTGTAACAATGGAATGGTAGTTTATAGAAATCGAGATAATGATGAAGGATTTGTGCATTAGTTAAGCTATTCGTTTTCCTGGGTTCCGGAGGACGTAGCCATCAAGAGTTTAAATGTTGAGTGCAAAATACGGGATATTTGTTTCTTTAACATAATGTTGATACTAAAGCGAGAACTTACGGTACCAGGTACCAGCTCGTACCCAGTGAATATATCAACGAAGCTGCTAAATTACCCAACTCTTAGAAGGTTTGGAAGGTTTGATAGTGAAATTGATATTCAAATTCTCAATGAAGTGGGATGATTGGAAATCCTTCGTATCCATACAAAGAATATGAGTATTTCTAAAGATGTTGAATGAATTGCAAGTACAATATTCAAGTAACAGAGGCAAAATGATTTTATTATGGAAATGAAAAGTACAGTAACTGGGAAAACTTGAATCGGGGAGAAATGCAGAGATTATATTCTGAGTGTCTTCGTGCATACTATATTCATTTGTGTGCTCGAAGATGGTTGCTTTGAGTTTGTATTTTCCAGTAGTTATGAAGACATAAGGATACACATGGATATGTTGGAGTTGATCTCGCAACTCTGTGCACTGAGGCTGCGTTACAGTGCATCGGGAAAAATGGATGTTATTTACTTAGAGACTATCGATGTTGAAATCCTCAATTCTATGTTTTGTTACCAATGAGCATTTCCAGATTGCGTTAAGCTCCAGTAACCCATCTTCCCTGCGTGGAATTGTTGCCGAATGTGCTCTTTTACAAGCCACCACGTTGAAGAACTGCTTACAAAATCTATTGCTAATGAGTGTCAGGCCAATTTCATCAACGTAAAAGGTCCATAATTATTGCCACACATGTTTCTTTTACTAAATGTATCACCTTCGTGTCATGAGATTAAGCCATTCAAGAATCGGTTGCAAACTTAAATGATATCGCCTATCTTAAGGGGCGCATAAGCATTCAGTTACACATGTAATCATGCTTATCAAGAGACATGGGTAAAGGCAATCTTAGACGGATTGGGTATGTAAAATGTGTCTCATTCTCCAGTAAACCGTTTTGTAACTCCTTGTTTATCTAGGGCGCACAACCATGCATTGAGGAGGGAAGATGGATGGAGCATAGAGTAGATAGAAGGGAAGCGTGAGGCCCCGCCATTGTTCTTATTTTTCTTAATAAAATAGTTAGAGTTTAATTATTGATTCTGTTGTGCCCATTTTGTAGAGTTATTTATTTTCCCGGTATCGTTGATTTAGAGTCTATTGGCAGAGAGAAGCGGAGACCCCCCTTCGATGGAAACATAGTTGTGTATATTGCATTTACAGTAGAATCCATCTCCATATTTGAACATCACTTTTTAGCAAAGATTCGATTCCAATCTACATTTCCGTTTTCTCATTGGTTTAATAAAACAGAAGTAGCATTTCATTTGATTACAACAGAGGGTTTAGCATTTCAAGATTCAAATTTAGATGTTATCTTTTTCAGCCATTGATTTCATTTTTGGATTCGAGACTACCAACATTCGGGGAACAGCTTGGATATCTCCTTAGAGATAAAAGGTTTCTTAATTACAAGAGGGTTTCATTGCAATACTATAAAATAGAAGGTTGTTGAGTTGTGTGTAGTAATAAGTAGCATAAACTTAATTGTCTTCATTCATTAGTGTGCAGTAGACCTTTACATGCATATGACCATTTTCTGATAGTTCTATGGAAATTTAGTACAGGGGTGATGCTGAGTAGTGCCGATTAGAGAATGAGTATTAGAGTACAGTAGCTTCTTCAAACAAGGGTTTCTTGTGATTCCGGAGATTAGTTTGGCATGGTTGAAACCCCCTCTTTAACCACACGCATTTCATATTGCTAGTTCCTCTAAGAGATCTACCTTCCAGGTTGACAATTAAATGCTGGTCCATATATTTATATATCTATTTCTCGACAGAAGCTACAACCAAGGAGTTATGGGATAGGTTGGGGAGCCCGCTATCCCAACCCTAAGTCCACAGTAAAATAAATTGTTCCCCTCTTTGAAAGTATTTGTACTAACTTGGAGTAGAGAGATGGAGACTCTTTGTGGAGAATATGAATGCATTGTTTACTATGGTAGGTTAGTTTCTATACATTTGAGATTAAAAATTAGAGATGAAGAATAGGGTGTGACAGTTTATTGTTCTCTTTATGAGACTCAAAGGGATAGACTGGATTTGTGGCCCTTGAGTAGTGGCCACAGCTACCTTGATTTTTTGATGATGGTATCATCCCTTGTTGTGAGAGGAGATGAGGTGAGAAAGAACATGGAAGGACAAAAGAACATATACATTATTTGCAGGGGACGTGCTCAGGAAAGAAATAGATCTAATTCCTCAAGTGGGATATTCAATTCTAAGGGTAGATCTAAATCTCCTAAAAGTTTGTAAAGGTATGTTGGAGTCTCGAGATGTGGAAAAGAAGGGAACATCAAGAAGCAATGTAGATTCAAAAGCGTTGAGAAAGTGAAGAGATTTGAAGGGGCCATCTACATAATAAAATACCTACAAGGAAGAAGGAGGGATGTGTACTTAGCTAATAAAGAACACATACGGATCATGAGGTATGGTTGGTTGACTTAGATGCATCCTTTATGGGAGACTCCCCACATGGAGTGGTTACATGCATAGTAAAGATTATAGTCAGGTAATGTTTTCCCTAGGTGAGTATATATCCCTAGGTCAAACTATTATAAATGTAATAGTGTACCAAAATGGTGAGATGTTTTTATATCTTTTTTGGCATGCATCTTCCATGGATAGTGTGCACATGTACTGCACAACAAAATGATGAAATGGGCACATTCAGTTCTGCACCCAACAACTTAAGTGCATGGAATTTTGAGGCCGGGGAAGCCTTTGTGTATATATTGTGTTCCTTAAGGCTGGTGAGCTAGTTATAATAAGCTAGGAGGCTTATGTTTGTGGTGATTAGGCAGAGAGCCTAGATGTTAAAAGCTAGTGCACCTGGCCCTCTTTGCATATGTCACCGGAATTAATATATAAAAATACATGGATTGCCGTTGGTGATTACGATAAAGAAATGGGACTAAACTCCATTGGGAAATGGGGAGGCTACAAAAGTTAAGGAAAAACAATAAGATAGGAGATTAAGACAAAAGGAATATTATATTAGCTATTTCTTAATCCATAAAGTATGGATAATTATTTTATCTTAAGTTCTAAAGTTGGGGACAAGTGGGCCCAGTAGCTCCCAACATGACAAGCGTCAAGTTGGGGACATTTTGTCCATATTGTTGGACTTGGTTCATTTCCCATATTTTCCAGTATATTGATCATTTCAAACACAGGGCATCCATTTCAGCCATACACCACCATGAACTTTCACTGTTGATCAGTATTCCATACTTTCTTGTCATTGTATCTAAACACATATCCCATAGCCAGCCATACCATTTATGTAGTTGGTTAACTTAAGATTTGGAATGAAGAAGAAGCGGGTTTTCAGGCCGGTGGGATATTGAAGAAGCAGGCTACCAGGCTCGTGAGATATTGAAGAAGATTGGTTGTCCAGGCCCACAATCTCTGGGTGAAAGAGGTGTTGGGAATTGATTTTATGAAGGTGCTAAACTATAGCTACACAAATTTGAGACTTCCACATCATCATTAGAATCACTGGAAGGGAAATTACAGGGCGTCGAGAAGGACTAATGAGAAGAGAAGGGACAAACTTCCTAGGGTGGGACAAACATATGGGGAATGAGGGACTATAGGCTGTTAGTTTGAGTAGGCACCTATAATGATTCTTTCATGTTGTCCATGGGTCATTAGCACAGTTAGAAATCCATTCACAGGTGGATTTTAGTCCTAGCTCGGGGGTGACCAACTCTTGAGAGTGATGAGCAATGTAGTATAAGGCTAGGAGGTTAAGCATAAGAATTCATTTGTTATATTTTTACCAAGATAAGTGTTCATTGTGTGATAAAATTACATACATTATTATTTATGTTGTTTTATGGGTTTATCTATGGTAGCACCAACTATCTTATAGTTATGGGTGTTGCCATATATGCTGTAGATGTGTTTCGCATTATTTCGGTATTAATCAGGTGAAAAGAATATACATATGTATTTGTATATTTATGTTATCTATCTATCTATCTATCTATCTATCTATCTATCTATCTATATATATATATATATATATATATATATATATATATATCATTTGAAATCTTTGTGTGTATATATTTTAATTGCATGTGGTTCAAAATCCGTAAAATCTTTGTGTGTATATATTTTAATTGCATGTAGTTCAAAAAATGTATGTGCCATAGCTCAGTTGGATATTGGGTATGTTACAATATGTTCTGCAGTGGAGAACGTAAGCATTCTCTGGTGTAGTGTGTCCCAGCATGGATGGTCGGGGATTTTACATGATGTCTCGACAACCAAAATCATAGGACACAGAAAATTCAAGTTGAGGCTCATAGATGGAAGAATTAGAAAACCACCTAGTGTTCTTCACATCCCAAGGTTAGCCAAAAAAAATATTTTTGTAATCAAAATGGATGATGTAGGGGTAAAAACAATATTTTAAAAATAAACTTGCATGATGGTTCGAGGAGCAATGGTGTTGCTAAAGGGATCTCAGATTGGAACTCTATATAAGCTGGAAGGAATCACTATTAGTGATGGGTGTAATAGTTCCATTCTTCCTGATATTGGAGAAGAAGAAGAAAAAACTCTTACATTCTCTGCAGAAAAGGTTATGTTGTGGCATTAAAGACTATGTCGTATCGGAGAGAAGGATCTTCCACTACTACACGGTAAAGGTATGGTTGAAGGTATGTCTAAATGATATTTGTATTTTGATTCCTATGAACATTGTGTATATGGGAAGTAGAATCGTGTAAGATTCCCCTCTGGTGCAATGAGGGAAGAAGGGATTTTACAGCTAGTGCAAAGTGATGTGTTTGGACCTGTGTCGGTTCCATAATTGGAAAAATATGTGTACTATGTCTCATTTATATATGACTTTTTGAAAAATACTTGGATATATTTCCTCAGGAATAAATCTGAAGTCTTTGACAAGTTTAAGGAGTTTAAGGCTCTTGTTGAGAATCAAATAGAGAAAATAATTAAGGTGTCAAGGATAGATAATGATGTAAAGTTCTGCGAGAATGAGTTTGAAGAATTTTGTAAGAAGTGGATTATAGAAAGAAAAAATAATACTCCATATACACCTTAGCAGAATGAAGTTGTAGAAAGGATGGACATGACATTGATGGAAAAAGTAAGGTGGATGCTCAATAACGTCGGGTTAGGAAACAAATTTTGGGCAGAGGCAGTGAGTACTGCATGTTACCTGGTCAACATATCACCCTGATAAATAGTAGAAGACAAGACTCCAGATGGCATATGGATTGTTAAGAAAACTTCTCTCACACATCTCAAGGTGTTTTTATGTGAGACCTATGTTCATGTTCCATAGGAAAATAGGACTAAGCTAGATAAGAAAGTTGAAAAGTGAATCTTTATTGGGTATAAACATGGTCTCAAAGTTTATAATCTTTGGAACCTATAAACTAAGAAGGTTATGTATATCCGAGATGTGGTATTTAGAGAAATGAAGGATGTTGTTAAAAAGGAAGTCCTACCAAGTAAGGAAGAACTAGAGAAAATAGAGTTTGAGCCAAAGGATGATGAATCACACTCTACAAAAGAAGATGAATAAGAAGAAGAATATTACCATACTCCCGTATTGAGAAGATTAGTGAGGGAAAAAAGGATACCACAAAGGTATAGTCCATCTGATTTATATTCAAATTTTTCTTTGTCTATTATTGATGATGATCCTAGAATTTTTAGGGGTGCAGTGGATTCATAGGATGGAAAACTTTGGGAAAATGCCATGGTTGAAGAAAATACATCCTTGGATAAGAATGATGCTTGGGATCTAGTGGAGTTACTGACTGGAAGAAATCCCATTGGCTACAAATGGGTATTTAAAAAGAAGCTAAATGCAGAAGGAAAAGGGGAGAAATAGAAAGCTCGGTTAGTAGAAAAGGGTTATTCCCAGGTTGAGGGAATTTCTTTTGGTGATATTTTTTCTCCTTTTTCCAATTTAACTTCTATCATATTTATGTTATATTTTTCTGTTGCATTTGATTTTGAAGTAGAACAAAAGGATGTGAAGACAACATTCCTACATGGGGATTTGGAATAAGGAATCTATATGAAGCAACCCGAAAACTTTGTTGTGAAGGAAAACAAAGAGTTGGTATGAAAGCTGAAAAAGTCCCTATAAGGTTTAAAACAATCACCAAGGATGCGGTATACAAAATTGTATAGTTATATGCTAGGACTTGGCTTCACAAGAAGCAAAGAGGATCGCTATGTGTATTTTAAATTAATTTGTGATCATTTGATTTATTTGGTCTTGTATGTGGATAAAATTTTGATGATAGGAAACAACAAGGAGATTATCCAGGATGTGAAAACTCAGTTTTCCTCTAAATTTGATATGAAGTATCTTGTTGTTTAAAATTTCATTTTGGTCATGGAAATTAAAAGAGATCAGAAAAACAAGAAACTCTGGTTAAATCAAAGAAAATCTGTGGACACAATATTGCAAAGGTTTAATATGAAGGACTGTAAACCGGTCAGTTTCCCTATTCGTGTAGGTGTAAAATTATCTGCAAATCAGTGTCCCAAGACACAAGAAGAGGAGGAGGACATGTCTCATGTTCCATATGCGAGTGTGGTTGTCATTTTTATGTATGCAATGGTATGTACTAGACCATTCATTGCACATGTAGTGGGAGTTTTGAGAAGGTATATGTCAAAACCAGGAAGGAGCACTGGACAACAGTAAATGGGGTTTTCAGGTATTTGTGTGGCACTACTAGTTATGGATTGTGCTACCAAGGAAGGCCAGGTTTGGATAGAGTGTAGGAAATACATGGCTTTGTGGATGAAGACTAGGATTTAGATATGGATCGTAGAATATCGACATGAAGGTATGTGTTTAACCTGTTTGGAGGAATAATCAGTTGGATGAGAAAAAGACAGTCTGCAGTGGAACTTTCAAATACAAAATTTGAATACATGGAAACCACTCATGCAAGAAAGGAAGCAGTATGGTTACAGAGAATGTGTTCAGGTATTGCGTTGGTAAAACATGATGTAAGGATTGAGTGTGATAGTTAGACTGCAAATGTTTTGGTGAATAACCCAACTTATCATTCAAAGAAAGAGCATATTGATGTTCAATATATCTTTGTGAGAGATATGGTTGAAGAAAAGAATGTGTTTTTGATGAAAGTGGACACTTTGAAGAATTTTGTAGACTCATCAAAAAAAATTGTGAGCACTAAGAAGTTCTCATGGTGCAAAGGCTCTATGTACATTGTTTCCTTGGATTGTTGAATATGTAACATTGTAACCCCATGTATGCAAAGAAAACAACACATGGGATAATGTTGGATATGTGCTATATTATTTGTATGACTAGATATATTCTTTGGGAAGTTTTTCGACACATGGTTTTTTGTCAATGGTTTTCTATTTCCGGTTAAGGAATTAGGGTTGTTGACTAATCCAGGCCATTGGATTAGGATTTTGGATTTCATTGGATCCTATATGTATATTTTATTGTAAACAATGTATGATGTGAATGATTACAGAATATGTTGGTTTTTCCTGTTTGGGTTTCTAGGGAAAAATTCTCTGTGTAATGTGTGTATTTTCCATTGTATATTTTATGTTCTTTTATTGAAAATCTATTCTACAGTAAAATATTGTAAAAGGTTAAAATTTACATAAAAGAACTGAAATATGAGGACACATTAGCAATAGTAAAGGAGGAATTAAAAAAGAAATAACAAATGGAAACAATTGTCCTTATAAAAGAAAAATAGTTGGGAAAAATAATTGAAAATAAATATAGGTTGATTCGGGTTATGGTAAGATCTAATGCCCATAAATATGGGATACTTAGTAAAACTATGAGACCAAAAGGGTCCAGATTATTTATAAATGAAGACCTTATTCCAAAAGAAAAAGATAAATTAAGGAAGGAGGTTCAAAAGGTAAAGGAATCCAGAAAGGAAGGAAAATGGGAAATAATAAGGAATCGAAAAACTATTATTAGGTATAGAGACCAAAACGATAACAAAAAATAACAATTTGAGACACTCTAGATCCTTTCTTGGAAATTTAGAGGTTTTCCTTGGAACAAAGGGCCTATATTAAGTTATATCCCAAGTGAAATTGATATTATATTTCTAGTTGAAACTTGGGAGCATGAGGAATCTAAGGTCCCTAGCATAGATGGATTTATATTATGGTCAACATGGAACAAGAAATCCTCCTATAGAGGGGTTGGATGCATAGCTTGTTACATTAGAACAAACATACCTCTTCACATTCATATTCATAAAAAAGTCTGTCTTAATTAGTTCATTTGGGTGGATATTTTATATATCAATTCTAAGAGGATGCATATAGCAATTTGTTATTTTTCACCAATTAATTCTACCTTTTATACAAAAGAAAATCTAGATAAAAATACTCTATAAAACCTTAGAACAAGATATTTATAGTATGATAAAAGAAGATGATATCATTTTGCTAGGAGAATTTAATTCTAGAACTACAACTAATCAAGATATTATCTTAAGAAATGATTCCATCCCTAATACTTTGTGGTTAGATGGGGACCTTATTTTGGCTAATAGATACAAGAGAAATTTGAAAGACTTAACCAATAATTTATATGGTATTGAGCTAATCAAGATTTACAATTTTTAAGATCTAATCATTTGTAATGGTCTAATGAAGTGACCAAAATCTAACCAGATGACTGGTATCCATGGGTTGGGAAGTAGTGTTGTTGACTATGTGATATCAGATATCCTTGTTTACAACCAAATAGTAAATTTTGACCTTTTAAACAACCATGAGCATGACTCTGATCATATACCTTTAATTCTAACTCTAAACTTTACCATGCAAAAAAACCACCTTGAAGATAACACTGGTAACCAAAATCATCTACTTTTTGACAAAAGTAAAGATGATCTCTTTTCAAGGGACTTAAACACCAAATTAAATCTTGTATCATATAAAATAAATATTGAAGATATGTATCGTAGTTTTTCAATAGTCCTCTCTAGATCCATAAAAAAATTATCTCTATCGAAGTGTTGTGTAAAAACAAGAATGTAATTTCCAAGGCTTGCTATGATAACGAGTGTAAACTTACTAAAAAATCCATTAGCGATGCTTGTAAGGAGTCTTTGAAATAATAGAATATTAATAGATACAAATCCATAATTAAAAGAAAAAAAGGAACTACATAAATAGAAAGTAAGAGAATATTTTGCACATTTCTAAGCTAGATCCAAAGAAATTTCTAAGTATCTTGGAATTGATATTCATCACAAGCTCAATTGGAACTCTAGCATTAAGAAAATGATAAATGGAGCGTGGAAAGACTATTATGGGATTGAAAATAATTGTAAATTAGTAGACTTTTGGATATGGGATAAGAAACATATCCTCTTTAAAACTCTTGTCACTCATGTTATCTTATATGGATGTGAATTTTCAGGATTCTGTATCTCTCAAGAATCTTGGAGAAAGATAAATAAGATTCAAAAGAATTTTGTAACTTATAATCTCAAAATTAAGGTCAATACACCCTATCCTATCCTCCTCATCGAAGTGAACCTTTCCCACATTGAGAGAAACAATATCATTATACATACCTAATGTATAAGAACAAGATAAAAACAAAAATAAAAAGAGGCTCCCAAAAATTGCTTCAAACTTTAGCCAAAATCACCAACGACTCAAGTGGGGATGGCATAATGATGTCAAGTATTGGATAAATCATTAGGCAATAGATGAAGAAATTATTTTTAAGATGATAAAATAAAATTAAGATAGTATAAGGACATGGTTAACCCTAACCTTGAAGATCATGGCAAGAAATAATTTGTCACCTTTGTGACATGAAGAGGGTTGAATATGAAAAACAATTTCTCCTAGGATGACCTACATATACCCAAATTAGATCCCAATCTCCAAATATTTGTCACAATACCGGCCTTCCTAACCTTATAATTCATAAAAACTTTAGTGATATTGGAATTCTTCTCTCAATGCTTTTCAAGCATCGAAATAACATTTTAAATAAATCCATGTAATATCTTTCTTTTATTAAGGTCTGAGAGACCAATTTTGGTGTTGGTGGACATTAACCATTATCAACATCACCATCATTAATTTATATGAATTGTTAATTATATTTTGCAAAATTTTTAAATATTATTTATATTTTTATAATTTATCTAATATTAAAAAATATTTTATATTTTCTAATATACAATATAAAATGTTAATATGCTACATGAAAAGAGAAAAAACAGAACTAGCCCTTGGTATGATGATGGATGTAAAATTGCTATAAAATCCATTCAGGATGCTTCCAATGCATATTTAAAATCTAATAAGATAAATTTAGATACAAAACATTAATTAAACGAAAAAACATACTATATAAATAAAAATAAAGATAACCTTTTGCACCTATTTAAGATAGATCCTAAGAAATTTTGGAGGCAATTTATCACTCATAAAATTAAAGAAAATAATAAGATTCCCATGAAGGAATGGAATTTCTACCTCAAAAATCTGTATAAATCCCCTAATGTCATGAACAACATGCCAAGTATATCTACAAAGGATGAAGTGTTTTCTAT
>SNQJ01S0045918.1:0-13788 GCA_010110895.2 Picea sitchensis
GTGGGTTAGCCTCTTACACCCTCAGAGACTAGCCCTCCATATTTTAAGATTTTAGTATAAGATTTCTTTGTGCAAGAAGATGGGGGGACAGCTCCGAAAACAACTTTTTCTTTCTTTTGTTTTCAATTGGGATGGTATTTATGTTAGAGGATGACTTCCTGTTATATTCCTTAGTGATTTTCCTAATGTAAGGGGTACTTAAGCGAATGTGGCCTATCTAAAGATATGATATAATCAAGATATTTAGTGTGTAGTGGATGGTACCATTGAGAAAGAACAAAGAGGTATCTCTAGACTCAACTCACTTTATTATTTTGTAAGTTATTGTGATGTTTCCATGACTAACCGCTAATCAGACCTCCTTGTTACTTTTTAATAAAGATACTTTACTCACTTACTCAGGTTTCTTGGGAAAACTGTATGAGAGACCTCTAAGATTGATGGTTACGGTATCACTTCCTTATATAGTGGTGAAGATTTTCAATAGGAACTTCTTTTTAGAATGCCTTAAAAAAAAGAGAAGATGAACATCTTTGCAAAAATATGGCTAATTACAACAAGTCAATATTCATTTGATGCTTAGTAGACAACAAGGTTCAAGTGTAACAATGTTTTGAAGAAAAATGCTTCTTTTATATTTCCTTGAAACTGTCTACTCCTGGTGAAATAAATACCTACAGAAATCTCTAGAATTTCTTATCAACAAAATTCAAAATTATTTACGTATGTACAGTAGAAAATTCAGAAAACATTCAAGAACAAGGGGGGACTTGAAACCCAATGTTATGAAGAGGTTGAGTTGGTTTATTATTGGGATTGGGCATTGGTTGTGTCGGTAATAGTGTTGGTCTTGGGGAGATTGCATTTTGATATTGTAGCGGTTGTTGTTGTGGAATAGGAGGTAAAGGTGGTGGAACAAAACCTGGCAGAAGTTGTGGAGTGTTCAGTGGAAACTGAGGATAAGGATGGTTGGGCATAGAGATAGGTGGAGCTTGAGGGTTCCCTTGGTTATGTCCTCCTCTCCATCCTTGAAGCCAAGGATGTTGGTGCTGTGTAGACCAATTTTTCTAACTTGGTGAGTTCCACTGTTGTTGTTGTTGATAATAGGGTGGAACTTGAGATTGTGGATATGGGTATGTATGTTGGTTCCTAGGTTGCCATGGCCTCCTAAGTGCATAAGAGGATTCCCTAGCATCCCCACTCCTATAGATAGCTAACAAACCGGAAAATGATGGACATTTCTCAGTTGAATGGTATTTTGTGAAGAAGCCACAAACTGAAATGTTATCTAATGGGCATTCCCTTGAGGAATGCTTCCTCCTGCATCTTGGGCAATATATGCTCATTGTTGTATTTTCCTCCTCCTGTTTATTTTTAATTTTTAGGGTGTCCAACTATTGTGCTTAAGATATTTGTGTTGAAGTTTTCTAAAAGGTTCCCTATCTCTGCTCTTGTGATACCACTTGAAATAACTAGTTTTAAGTTTCTATTATAAGGGTCCCGAACATTCTTTCCTGTTTTGGCTCTACTCCTTGAGTAATTCTTACACATTTCACATATTTCGGCAAATGGTTTATGAGAGATGTCACCCAATGCCATCAAGTTAAGGATCTCTAGGTATTCCTCTGAAATTCCCTTAAGGAAAAGAGACCTAATTGCATCATCTGGAAGGTCATGGTATTTTGATTTATGAGAAATATAACCAAACCGTTCCATATAACCCTCAAGGGTCTCGTCTTCTAATGTTGGATTTTGAAGATGTCATTACGAGACTCCTTGGTCTTGCAGTAGTCTTGGTACTTTTTAAGAAAGATATCTTTCATGGCTTCCCAAGACCTAATACTGGATTCTCCCAACCCCATGAACCATCTTAGTGCAGAGTCCTTGAGGGTGGCAGGAAAGAGTTTTAGTTTCTGGGCATCTTGTAAGTAATTGTAGCTCCTACACAAGATGTCGAACTCAAATAGGAAGGTATATGGATCTTCACTGCTTTTACCGTAAAAGGTGGGTAGTGCTGAGAGGGGGATACTTTTCATATTGACATTTGGGGTGGTGTCCAAAATTGGAAACCCGAAGGTAGTTTCGGTTTGGTTTCCAACTTCTTCTTCCTCCCCATGTCTTACATTGTTGTGATCCTCTTGATCATCCATACTAGTTTGGTTTCCAAAAAGAGAGTACTTAAGTGGTTTTATTCTTGAAGAGAACAAGTTATCCCTCTAATGGGAAGGTCTTCCTATTGTTTGGGTGTCTGGGACTCTACTCGAGTGGTTGAGGTTATTGGTGCCAAAGTTTCTGTGTCAATTTGAGAGACAATTATGTTGGTTGAACTACCAAACAAGGTATTCACCTCTATGATGTATTCAAAGTTAGGATCTTCTGATGGTGGTAAGAAAACAAAGGTTGTATTGTTTGGTTCTGCAGAAGGCTCGAGTGGTCTTGTCTCATGTCCCACTATTATTGATGCTTCAATTTTTTGTTCTATAGTGCTCCTTGTCTTAGTCTCTTCAGAGACTACTTTATCTCTTTGGGTTGAGATAGCTTCTAGTTTTCGGTATCGGTCTGCGGAATTTATGATTAGAACATTCCTTCCCCCAAAAAGGTCGGAAGGAACCTTGGTTGAAAGATCTGATTTAGATTTAATGTATCTACCTTTTGGGTCTTTAGGTCTGTTCATGAAAGCAAACAAAAACAAAAAGAAAAACTACCATTGGGTTTGGGGGAACCTGTTATAGAAGATGTGCAGGTTCTTACCTCTCGTCTTAAAGTTCCCCCGCCACCAAACTAATGCTAAGGTTTAAAAGTGATCTATGTCCTAACTATTTCCTACCTTGAGACAACTCCCTGGCAACTGCGCCAAAAATTATGAGTGTTCTATATGCACTAAAAAACACTAAAAACCCTCTATTAAATTGTCAACCCGGGGTAAGTAAACTTAGAGTTGTAGCATTATATGTGACAAGGAAGAAAGGCTAGAGGTAGCATAGTCTAACTAAGGAAATGGTCTATTGAAGGACTAATCTATTCAAGCAAAGACTATTAATGATCAAACCCTACTTAAGAAACTTAAACTATTTACCTTAAGTAAATTTTGAACAAAGGATCGATGGATAGTCCTAAGAAAGCAAATGAAAACCCTACTTAAAGAAAATTAACTCAATCATGACAATAAGAAAAAGAAAAATATATAATCTACCTAATAAGCAATAAAAACAGCAAACTACATTAATTAACCTACTCAAATTCAATAAGCAACTATCATATTAAAGCAAGTAAATAGACAAACAACTACCCTATCAAAGTAAGTAAACAAGCAAGCAACTACCTTATTAAAGCAAGTAAACAAGCAAGCAAACAACTAACTAACCTATATTGATAACTTCTACAGCAAGTAAACTAATCAAAAGTACTCAATCAACAACTAATCAAACTAATAAATAAGTGAACTCTATTCTTAAATTAAACTTCACAATTACTTCTAATTTATAAAAGGAAATCTTAATCTACTAAATTCAAAGCATCATAACAATAAAAGTTAATCAACAACTACTCTTTTAATCTACAATAAGAAACTATTCTTTAATCTATCAAAGCATGAGAACTATTATCTAATCTATAAAAGCAAGAAAACTCAAATATAGTGTTGATGGTTATGTCTTCAATGTCTTATGATATCATGATGGCACTTAACAATTAACAATAACTCAAGAGGGATAAACTCAATATTGACTTCGATAGCAAAGTGAAAAGTGTGAATTAGACAATCCCATGAGAACTTAGCCATTATAGAAGCAACATCAATTATCTTGCATATCCATGTGATTCTTCAATTTATGCACTAATCATCAACAGTATAAAAACGCTATTCTATGTAATTCAATTGCATTCTATGCTAATTAAGCAAATTCATACTACTTAGATTCATAACTGAAAACTAAACTCAATAATCAAATTTTGAATTAAAATTGCAATCTAAATCTAGAAAAAGAAATTGCATGAAATAAACTAAACTAATTCTATTTTAACAAATTAAATTGCAAATGGAAAATACTCATAAAGACATAACTTAAAGCATATGACAAGAAATTAAATGAGCAAACTAAATGACAATTAGATAAGCAAAACTAAGTAGCAATTAGATAGACCAACTAGAATTGAAAACTAAAACTAACAACTATCCATCCACCGAAACTTGCCAAAGAAACCATAAACTAACTACTATGTTTTAACTCTATTTTTAAACTCTATTTCAGCATATGGAAAATCTAGCTATCATCTAATTATACACAGGGTTAGTAGCTAAGAACTTGCAAGTTCATTTCCTATCAACTAACAGATCATTGCATATTAACACTAGCCTCCATAATAACCTGCAAAACTGAACTAAAGTAATTAAATTATGAACACCAATTTATACAGTAAATAAACACAATAAAAACTCATATACAGGAAATAAACAAAATGACGATTACACTACTCAAATTCACAAGCAAACTAACTAAATATTCACCCAGACTGTTGGTGGGCCCCCCAACAGGTCGTGGCTACTCCTCAACGATAAATCATGAGCTCAAGCAACACGAATTCAACATTAAAATAAAAAATGTAGTTTTACACAGTTTTAGCAAAATATGTCTGAAAATGGCAAAACAGAGTTGAACTATATTTTTCTCTCTTCTAACTATTTGTTTGACCACTGGGGTGGTATTTATAGATTTATAAGCTGAGAGGTCGACCACTGGGAGGGTCGAGCTCCTCTAAAAATAGCAAATCGCATTCAATGCGTCTTAACCGTCGATGGCTTCTAGAAACAAGGTGAGCTGATAAACGCACAGCATAACAACCCAATCTGGGTTGTTAGAAGCTCAGTAGCTAGAGGCCACGAGCACGAAGAAACCCCATGTCTTTGATTCTCCCATCGTTGGTCGTCGATATGATAACTGCCAAATCACCCATGGTTTTAGTGCAGGACGGAGTGTCGGACGGAGTGTCGGATGGAGTACCAGACTGAGTGTCGGATGGAGTACCGAACGGAGTTCTGGATGCAAAACGAGCTGCGATTTTTCCCTGTGACACACAGAACGCGAATTAGTTTCCTGAAATTATTAAAACATGTTGAATTATACTCAAAATCATCGTAAAACATGAATCATGCATACCTGGTATGAATCATGGCGATTTAACACAAAAACTCTTCAAAACTCTTCAAAAAGGGAAAATACATATACACATTTGGTCAAAAAGGATTTAATTAGCATTATTAAATTAACCATATCGTGGGCCCAACATTACCCCCACACCTAAGATTTTGCAAGTCCCACTGCAAACAAAAAGGAATTTCCCCTCATGACTAAGCTTAGTCATGCCCCTCATGACTAAGCTTGCCCCTCATTTAAATTAATTTAATATGATTATTAATCTGCTAATTTCTATAAAACTGGACTTTGATGATGAGTTCAAGGCTCTTCTAATCTTGTGTTCATTGCCAAAAAGCTGGAACGACTTGGTCATGGTTGTAATTAATTCTGTCTCTGGGTCAAACACTCTAAAATTTGATGATGTTGGTGGTGTTATCCTTAGTGAGAAAATGCGACGAAAAAGAACAGGTGAGACATCGGGTAATGCGTTAAACATGGAGAACGGGGGAATACAAAAGGATAGAGGAAAAGGCTCGGGGAATTGCGAGAATTCTAGGAAGGGAAGATCCAAATCAGACTAGGAAAAAGTGTTGGAATTGTGGGAAGAAAGGACATTTGAATAAATATTGCAGAGCTCCAAAAAAACAAAGAGATGGACAACACGAGAAAAATCAAGAAGCAAATGTAACAGGTGATGTGTTACAAGATGCTTTGATTCTTTCTGTTGATAATATTTATGAGTCTTGGGTAGTAGATTCAGGGGATTCATTTCATGTCACACCCCATAGGAAACATTTTCTAGATTATGTTCAAGGTGATTTTGGACAGGTTCATTTGGGTGATGATGCACCATGCAAAATTGTTGGAATGGGAAAGGTGAGAATAAAGCAAAAGAATGGAAACCAATGGTTGTTGAAAGAGGTAAGACATGTTCCATATATAAGGAAAAGTCTAATTTCAACTGGGAAGTTGGCAAGTGAAGGTTGTATATCTATATTTATAGATAAGGCGTGGAAGGTCACCAAAGGATCACTGGTGATAGCAAAAGGAGAGAAGGTAGGTACATTGTATTTATGTACTAGTAATATTGATTCTTCTATATATTAAGCTTCTATAGGAGTGGATACACCACTATGGCATCATAGGCTTGGACACATGAGTGAGAAAGGGATGCAGATACTTCACAAAATAATTTTTTGTCAAATCTTAAACAAAATGATTTGGATTTATGTGAGCATTGTGTTTATGGAAAACATAAGAGAGTCAGATTTATCATAGTCGGAAAAGAAAAAAAGCGTGAAAGGTTAGATCTTGTGAATACATATGTATGGGGACCAACTCGGGTATCATATCTTGGTGGCTCTCATTATTATGTTACTTTTATTGATGATGCAACTAGAAAAATTTGGGTTTATTGCATTCGACAAAAATATGATATTTTTGATACTTTTAAGAAATGAAAAGATTTGGTTGAGAATGATACAGGAAAAAGATTGAAGTGTCTCAGATCAAACAATGGAGGTAAATATTGCAGCAAGGAGTTTGAAGATTATTGTTCATACCATGGGATTCATAGAGAGAAAATAGTTCCATGAACACCACAAGAAAATGATGTGTCAAAAAGGATGAACATGACAATCATGGAGCATGCAAGGAGTATGAGATTGCATGCTCGGTTGACCTTATAGTTCTGGGAAGATGTTGTAGATATTGTTGTTTACTTAATAAATAGAGGACCTTCAAGCTCGGTGGAATTCCAGAGGAGGCATGGACAGGTAAAAAGGTAAACTATTATTTTTTGAAGACTTTCAGTTGCTAAGCATTTTTCCATATTGATAAAGAAAATAGAACAAAGCTTGAGGAAAAATCCAAGAAGTGTACCTTTATTGGATACGGTGTTAATGATTTTGGTTATTTCTTATGGGATTATGAAAATCATAAAATCATTGGGAGTAGAGATGTCATATTCAATGAGAAGTTCATGTACAAAGATCGGTTACAGGGAAATAAACAAGAAAAAGAAAAACCAGAATACACAGTGCTTGATGAGATCACTGAAAAAGAAATTCCAAAGGTACGCAAAAATAAAAACGTACAACAACAGGAGAAACAAGTACCTCAAAATCTTGAAAGTGTTGTTAAAAGATATGACAGGTTAAGTAGACCCCCTTTTACACATTATTTTTGTCACCCCTATGACTGTTAATGACGTAAACCTATCTTGTGTCTTTAGAAGGATCAATTGCCTTAATCCCTGAAGAAGAATGAAGATGAATTTTCCCAGAGAGATGAAATTATCTTTTCCCTTGTGAAAACCTTATGAAGAGGGATCATCGCACCTTTCTTAGTGTTAAGGGTGCGATGATATAGGATCGTCGCAGGCTACACCACACTATATTGCGACATCATCACACTCTGCTCAGTATTAAGGGTGCAACGATTTTCTGTACAAAGGAAAAAGAGAATCTTCTCGATCCTTCTAGAAGAGAAGCTTCGAGGGTGAGTTGGCCTTCGATCGGTTTGAATCTGAGTCACATCTCTGATCTCATGGGATTATCCTAACCTCCTCACCCTATCATTTTCAGCCTATAAAAGGAGAGGAGTTCTCATGGGGAAAGTTAGCTTGATTGGGTTTGAGTAATTTTTGTAGCTTGGAGTTTTTGGGCCTATGTTGTCTTTGAGTTTTCCTTTCTCAAGATAGATTGTGACTGACTTTCAAATCTACAGTCTCATAATCTAGGAAGAATAAGTGTGTGGGAAGCAAGGAACTATTGGAAGGGACCTTATAACATCAAGGCATCGGTTCTATTCTCATTTTCATATTTCTAAAAAAACAATATATTTTTTCCCCATAAAATTGTCCTTATTTTATTGTATGACTCCTTGATCACATACATATGTTTCGTTGAGTATACGTTGTTGCTTTCACTTTGTTGGCTTGTGTCTTTTTATAGGTTCAGTATCTGATAAACCTTGAAACGGAGCGAGGATGACGCTAGCAAGGAAAAACAACGTTTAAAAGGTATGGCATTTCTCTCTTGTTAGTTAGTATGCTTGATGATTAAAACTTAGGGGAAGTTTTATATTCTGTCTTGTTTTGTTCTAGTTTTGGGATGAAACTAGGGAGATTAGTTTGTGTCCGCACTTACCGATTTGTCCGATAACCAAATTTGTGACCTATGTATGTGATCAAGGAGTCATACAATAAAATAAGGACAATTTTATGGGAAAGAAATATATTGTTGTATTAGAAATATGAAAAGGAAAATAGAACCGATGCCTTGATGTTATAAGGTCCTTTCCAACAGTTCCTTGCTTCCCACACACTTAATCTTCCTGGATTCTGAGACTGTATATTTGAAATTCACTCACAATCTATCTTGACAAAGCAAAACTCAAAGCCAACATAGGCTCAAAAACTCCAAGCTACAAAAATTACTCAACCCCAATCAAACTAACTTTCCCAAGCTAAATTTCCCCATGAGAAATCCTCTCCTTTTATAGGCTGAAAAGGATAGGGTGAGGAGGTTAGGATGATCCCATGAGATCATGGATGCGACTCAGATCCAAACCAATCAGAGGCCAACTCACCCTCGAATATTCTCTTCTAGAAGGATCGAGAAGATTCTCTTTTTCCTTCGTACAGAAAATCGCCGCACCCTTAATACTGAGAAGAGTGCAACGACGTCGCAGGAAAGTGTGGTGCAGCCTGCGACAATCCTAGATCGTCACACCCTTAACACTAAGAAATATGTGATGATACCTCTTCATAAGGTTTTTACAAAGGAAAAGATAATTTCATCTCTCTGGGAAAATTCATCTTCATTCTTCTTCAGGGATTAAGGAAATTGATCCTTCTAAAGACAAATGATAGGTTTACATCATTAACAGTCATAGGGGTGATGAAAATAATGTGTAACAATGATCCCCCCAAAGTATGAAGTCAGAACAGAGTGATAGCTTAAATACTTTGTCAAGTGTGTGTTGGGAACAAGGAACACGTCGGTCGAAAACCTGCCAACAAATAAGGAAATACAGTACAATAATATATCACCATTGAGGTGGGCATTCCCATACTCATAATACAAATGACTCAAAGCATAAATGTCAACATGCAAATATCTATGTCAAGAAAGACAGCCCATGGCCACCAAACATACAATGTGGATCCATGCCAATATGACTCAAATTTGAACATAGCCACCAAAAATACACCATGGATCTATGTGTTAAAAACTCAAATATGAACATAGCCACGAGACATACAAAGTGGATCTATGCAACGATACAATATGAATATACTCCAACGTAACTTGAATCTATCAGAAAATATCCAGGGTCTTCATCGTCACCACTCTATAGTATGAATCTAGCCATCTGATTACAGGTGTCGAAGTCGAACATGGTAGAAACCACTTGATTGTCGGTCATTAATGAAAATTGTTAACAAGTGTGAGGGAAATCACCATTGATGTCAATGACTCCCAAGTTACTATAGTACAATCCAACGAATGTGAATGAATGATTTGAAGTCGAACACTCGATGAAATCTCCCGATCAGGAGTCAATAATGAAAACCCATTGTCGAAAGCAAGGAAACCTGCCATTGAGGCATGCAAGTTCCAAGGTACCAATTAGTTTCTAAGTCTAATTCATGGATAATGAGTTGAATTCAACAGGAAAAGACTCGTCATAGGAAGGCCTTAATGTATCCCCCATCAATGACACGAAACAAGTAAAAAGATTTGTAGATCAGAGTAACAAGTGATTTAGGACTGACTCAGGGATGACCGACGCAATAGAAGGTTTAAGGACTGCAGAAATGGATGACACAATAGAAGGCTTTCCGGGTTGAACTTCTCTTTGACCATATTTACGACACGACAATTGTCTTGGAAACACTGACTCAAAAACAAGGATCACAGACCAATCTGTAATCTTATAAAGGAGTATGATCAAGAGACAAGCAAATTTTCCAACCTAGACACAAAGCGAGTGAAAGGGTGTCATGTTCAAAAGAGACTTTTCCATAGAATACAGGTTTAGATTAATTTCTTTCCCAATTTTCCCCCCTCCATTTCTGGCGAGTACCTCTTTATTTTTACACAAGCTTGAGGAGAATAACATATGCTTGAACTGTAAGCTCATCCTTCGGATGAGTCCCTTGGAAAAAATTTAACGAACCCTGGGAATGAGTGGTTCGATCCCATATGGGCCTTTCGATGTTTGTTTTACGAGTCCAATGAAAGTAAACTCAGTGGTCTTTTCATGTTTATGGAGTCTAAAAAGAACTTAAAGAAGACTCCATAACTTTTTTCTAATCATGCTTGATTAGAGTGTTCATTTTTCGTAAAGTAGTCTGATGAGACCGAAAAAGAGATAATCTACCCCTCAACAGACGTTTTCTTCAAATACTTTAACGAGCGTGAAAAGAACAAGATCGTTCGGCAATCTTTTCATGTTTAGAGAGTCTAAAAAGAGCTTAAAGGGAACTCCAGGGGGTTCATTTTTCATATAACCTTTACGAGTATGAAAAAGTTATAAAAGTATAATCGGTTACATTCTCAAGTATCTAAGAGCATGAGAATGAACAAAGACCAAGCTCGGGATTTTTTTCATTTTTACACAAGCTTAAAACAAAACAAAACTATGCTTGGGACAAATATTATTTTTACACAAGCTTAAAACTAGCCAAAACTATGCTTGGACCTGGTTTCATTTTTACACAAGCTTGAACCAAAGGAAACTATGCTTGAGAATTCCCAATGCATAAACCAGGGATGATCGGTACTTAGCCCCCAACTCAAAAATCTAGCGACTTAATGACATAGCTCTCCCAACCCGCAGGTTGGAAGTCCACGTACACAGGATCTTTCCTCTTCCACTGGCCCGAAGAGCTCTCAACAATTGGCTCTTCTATTTCCCTTTCAGGAAATCTGCACCCACAAATAACTTCGAGAAATTTCCTCCTTTATACTTCGGGAGATCGGACTTCGCGATTTCGCGAATCCGGTGGTCAAGCGCCTTGTCTCTCAATCTCTGAAACCCGATAACAATCAACACTTGACCTTTTCCTTGCCAATTTCGGATTTCTCCTTATCGCGATTTCGGGAGTTGCGATGTCAAGTAACTCGTCCCCTTGACTCCCGAAACCCGAATTACCGAAACTCCGATGTGCTCGCAAGGTTGAATTTTCAACAGCTCTTCATTCCATCGGGATTTTGGACTTCGCGATTTCGCGAATCTTGATGCGAAGATTTCGGGACTTCACCCCACGAAACCCCGAAATGGTCAACGAAATTGACTTCTTTGTCGGTAGTGCGCCACCAGTCCGCCCAGCCGATTCCTATGGCCCACACGCTCCTTTCGGCCTTCGGGACTTCGCACTTCGTGATTTCGCGAGTCCTGATGCAAAGATTTCGGGACTTCAACTCACGAAACTCCGAAATAGAAATCCCCGGTTAAATCCAACGGCTCCTGTTGGCTTGAAATCTACAGTTCTACTTCTCCTGAGCTTGAACCCCTCGAAAACACTTGCCGTAACTCCCCTGCTTCTCCGTGAGATCTGACGGCTCACGGGACTTCGCGAATTCTCCACAGAGAATTCCAACCGTCCGTCTCTTCCCTTGAGAACTTCTACACAACTAAACAAAGTATCTCTCTCCGTGGAACTTGTCCTACTGCGGCACGACGTCGCTACGCCTTCCTGCAATTTTTCAAGGCACTTGGCCTCTTGCCTCCCTTCGACCCCTTCGAAGGTTCAAATCCTTCTGAGCTTTTCCTCGACTTCGAGTCTTTCAGAAAAACTCATGCTCGCACTCCTTGAGGCAAACCTTCAAACAYTATCAAGTGTTGAACTCCCTTCGACTCTGCGCACACCTACAGCAGCAGTCTCTCAACAAGTCATTCAGGTTAGAAACCCCTGAAACTCTACTCAGCCTGCGCACACCTTGCACGGCTCCTGTGCTCAACTTGCACTTCTGAGGGAATGAGAACAAAAGCTATCCTATCTGAGCTTTCAGAGACAAACCTCTGAACCCTTTGTCAACACACTCCTTGCAGACAATTCAACTGCACTCCTTGCAGGAACTCTAGCTCAGATATAGAAACAATTGAAACTCATTCCTTTACCCTTTCCTCTCAGATTTCAAACATTCAACAAGAAATCATTCATACATAGCATAAAAGCAATTGCATGACAGAAAGAGTAAAACATTCATGAGCATAACATTCAAAAATGCATACATAGAGAATATTTGAACACCATGAGTCTGAATCAAAGCCTTTTTGTATTAATCCAAAACTTCTGTACATGGAATTCATCTACACAGCTCTCTGCTTCTTCTCTTCTATGTTCTATGCTCTCAATTGGCATAATCTCTCTTCTATCTATCTTACAATACACAATGAGGGTGTCTATATCCCATTTCCCTCTTTCATTCTAAACTGTCTAATCTACGCATTAAATTCTATCTACTTGCATTAACTATTATAAATGCCTTCTACCTACTAAGGACGAGAGCGGGTCGCTCAAGGTCCGTTTACATTTTACAAGTGTGCCTCCACTTGATGACTTCATTAATGTTTCAAGACATTTTCAAAATTTGCGTTGGGCGCTTTTCCAGCTGTCTTTTATCTCCGCGTTGGCTCGCTTGAGATGCTCCTGCATCACTTAACTTCAACATGAAGTCTAGAGGTTGTAAGCATCGCCCCTAAAGCTTTGTTTCATCCAACAACATAGGCGGATGAAAGGAAGCTTCAAATAATATATGTAACGAAGTATTTCACTCAATCGAAGAGGGGGAAATCTATTTCATATTTTAACGAGCTTGTTACAGAGAAGAAAAACTATGCTCAAGAATCTAGGTTCAATCCCCAGACCTCTGTTTCATTTTTTAACGAGCTTGACACAAAAACATGAACTATGCTCGTAGGCTATGTTTCATTTTTTAACGAGGTTGCCACAGAGACGCCAAAAATGAAATAGATTTCCCCCTCTTTGATTGAGTCAAGTACTTCATTACAATGAATGATACTCTCCTTCATTGTATTATTTATTGTTGACTAATTCTGGTGAGCCATAAAGTTATGAAGAGGTGATGCAGGTAGACACTAAAAATAAGTTGGAGCAAGGCATGAAAGAGGAAATGTATTCCTTGGTAAATAACTAGACTTGAGACTTGGTTCAGTTTCCTGCAGAAAAACGAGCATTGCATAATAAATGGGTTTACAGGTTGAAGGAAGAAGATGGAGGCAAAAAGTAGTACAAGGCTAGACTTGTTATAAAGGGGTTTGCACAAAAGAAAGGTATAGATTTTGATGAAATATTTTCTCCTATTGTTAAAATGCCTTCAATTAGGACTATTTTAAGTCTTGTGGCAGTAGAAGATTTGCATCTTGAACAGTTATATGTAAAAACAATTTTTCTCCATGGGGATTTGGATGAAGAGATTTATATGCAGCAACCACAGGGGTATGAGGTCAAAGGAAAGGAAAATTTGGTATGCAGGTTGAAGAAGAGATTGTATGGACTAAAGTAAGCTCCAAGGAAGTGGTATTTGAAGTTTGACAGGTTTATGACAGAACAAGGTTATAGTAGATGTCATTTTGATCACTATGTTTATTTTAAAAGGCTAGAAAATGGAAGCTATAT
>SNQJ01S0045918.1:13860-42297 GCA_010110895.2 Picea sitchensis
CAAGTTGTCATTGTCTCAGGGTGAGTACATAGAGAAGGTGTTGGAGAGGTTTAGAATGCAAAATGAAAAACGAATTAGTACACCTTTGGCCAACCATTTCAAATTAACTAAGGAAATATGTCCCAAGACACATGAGGAGATAGAATACATGTTCATGGTCCCTTATTCATCAACAATTGGAAACTTGATGTATGTGATGGTTTGCACAGGACTAGATATTGTACATGCAGTGGGAGTTGTGAATAGGTATATGAAAAATCCAAGTAAAAAACATTGGGAGGCAGTAAAGTGGATTCTCAAGTATTTGAGTCGAGGTATTACTACTCATGCATTATGTTTTGGAGGTTTAGACACTATTCTATAGGGATATGTTGATTCAGATATAGCAGGTGACAAATATAGCAGGAGGAGCACCACAGGGTATGTTTTTACTATAGGTGGAACAATAGTAAGTTGGATTTCAAAACTACAAAAGGTTGTTGCACTTTCAACAACATAAGCAGAGTATGTTGTTGCTACAGAGGCTAGTAAAGAAACGATTTGTTACAAAGGTTTCTGGAGGAATTTGGAAAGAAGCAGGAAAATAGTAGGTTGTACTGTGACAATGAGAGTGTCATTAATATTGCAAAGAACTCATCCTTCCATGCATATACAACTCAGGTACCATTTCATACGATCTGTCTTGGAAGATGGACATTTGAATATGGAAAAGATACATACTAGCCAGAATCCTGCAGACATGTTAACAAAGGGAGTAACCAGTGAGAAACTGAGTTTCTACTCAGTTTTAGTTGGCCTTCAAGTATGAAGATGAAGATGAGAAATTTTATAGGTCCAAGGTGGAGTATATTCCAATAGGTACAACAACAATGGAGTTATTGTGATCAGTCTCCAAGTGGGAGATTGTTGGTTGTGGAGCCTGATTATCTTCTCGATTCAGAGGTTTGTTTCAACCGTGCTTAGACCCCATTCCCTAATAGGGAGATGTGGGGGGGCTTCCCCNAGGGGGGTCCAGGGGGGGGTGGGGACCGGGGGGCAACGACAATTTTGTAATTTCATAGTCAATATGGGTCATTCATTATAAGGTCGCAAATCTAACAGTAGAAGTTATTTTAGGGGTTTTTTCCCTAGAAGGCAACCCTCTTTTATGAGGGAATTGTATTGCGGTTGTGTATTATCGTGAATATTTTATTCTGAGAGAGGAGATTGTGAGATAAAGAAGAGGAAGTTACATCGGGTGTGTTGTGGGTTGTATCCCTTCATTTGTTGGATAATAATAAAGGAAGGACCTGACAATTTCTTTGGTGGACGTAGCCCACACTGGGTGAACCACGTATATCTGTGTCTCTCTTGTATTTTGTATCTTATGTGTTTTATTTCCGCATTCTTTTTTATTTTATTGCTTCACGATCTTGTTTTTTTAACACCCCCTACTAAAATTTCAATCTTATTGCCTAATCCCCTACCGCTTGAGCCTAATGCTATGTTTTTGCCTACCTTGAGGGAGTTGGGGGTTTTATCTTGTTGGATGGTTGTTTTGATGGGTGTTGATTATTCCTTTCAATCTGATGATTTCAAATGTCTTCATGATGCTTATTGACCTATGGTATTTCATTGAAATTTGTTTTCAGACTATTCGATGATTCTGAAGTGTTTAATGATTCTATGTGGCTACAAGGTCTAGTATTCTATTAAATGTCTTAGGTGAGGTTGTGGCTAATTATTTGTTGATTGACTAATTCAATTTTTGCATCCTCTTAATGACATGTTATGCTTCATGACTTCATACTTATGCTCTTGCATATAGATTATACTCTTCTACTTCAGATTAGCTTATGTAGTCTTATGACACTCATCTATAATCACCACGTTATTGTTCAATAAAGCTAATAGTCTCTTATAAGTTGGTTTAAAGGCAAGGAGTATATATTTTTTTATTGTATGGGCTAGTCTTATTTTGATTGCATGGTTGATCTCATTATTTTATTTTGCAGGATCATGTTTGTAGGGCCACTTTGTTCGCATGACCTCTCCAGCCTTGAGAAGCCTATGGGGTGAATCCCTTGATCCTTTTATGCATCTTTGACCTTGATTCTTGCCATGGCTTCTCCTTATCGAGAAGTTAGTTTCCTTGGATTACTGCTTCCATGATGTTTGAAGTCCCCGAGGTTGTCAGACCCACCTTTCCCATGAGGCTTTTCTTCCCCAAGCCTCTTCGGATTAATCTTCATCAGATTCTTCTTTTGTCCTGCCCTTTCTCCCGAAACCTAGACCCAAGGCTTATTTGGTTTTCTCCTTATTTTCCTCTATTATTTCATCTAATTTAACCTCTTAGTTGGATTCTTCTATTCAATATATTTCCAATGCCCGTAACCATACTTGAATCTGAGTTCCAGATCAAAATTTATGGCTTCCCGAAGTTTCCTAAGTCTTCAATCACCTTTCCACCTCACTGCCATGTGGCATCCATGTGGTTTCCTCTCACTTGTGTCATCCTATGTGGCACTGATGTAGCACCCATTACCTATCCTCATTGTCATCGGGATCTACCTGCTTTGTGTCCTCCTAGTCTTTCGACTGCATTCCTCAACGACGACGTCAATGGGACTTCTCATTGTCCAAGCTTCCCTCTCCCTAGCACTTGGACTCTCCTGACTCCATCCTACAACGACAATGCCACCTGTCCTCTTTCATCTTCAGAGCTATATTAACTCATGGTTTTTTATTGCCCTGAATCCATTCCTCGACGACGACATATCCAATGGCTCTGAGAATCCAGAGATCAACAGTCCCTACCCCCTCGGAGACTCAAGTTAGCCGACAGTTAACCAACCCCAGCCTCGTACAGCTGCCATGCTGGTGTCCTCAGACACGTGGCACTTCTACGACCTATCACCCGCATGACACATGTACCTATCCTCAATTTGACACGTGGACTGACTCAATTGTCCTTTTGTACATAATTTTAATCTTTTACTTTTACCTTTTACCCATCTTTCCCAAGGCCCTATTTTATAGGCCTCCCTATAATATAGGAATTTCAATTGTAGGCACTCATTGGATGTAGATTTAAATTCCAGATCCAACGAGTACCCACTCTACATACTTTTGATAGACCAACCGTGAGGTAAACTGGAAATACATGAAAGAAACCTGTTTTTTCATGTATTTTCATTATACCTCACAGTGGGTCTATCAAAAGTATAGAAAGTGTCTACTCATTTGATGTGGAATTTAATTTTGCATCCAACAAGTACCTACACTTGAAACTTGAGTAAACCTATAAGGACATAAGTTGAAAATATGATTAAAAATAGTAGTTTTATTTATTTTCTTTGAAAACTCATAACTCTTATTTTATTATTTCAGCTGTTATTTTATTATTTTTCCTAGGAGGCTCATTTTAGACCTCAAATTTCCCCTAATAACACAAACTTACCGAGGAACATGTGAAGCTCAAGTTCAAGGATAAGGATGAGGCTATAGGAGTGATTAACACCTAGATCTTGAGGGGGCTTTGTTTTCACACCATTGGGATAGATTATATGCATGAACTCTAATAGAGAATTACATTAGGGGTTTGATTCACCTACAAGGGATAAATTCACCTACATAAGACACAAAGTAAGGTTGTAATACCATATACAAAGAGATAGAATTTGAATGTTTGTTCAAACAAATTTTAGGGAATAAAATAGGCTATAATGAAGACTTATTTCCTTGGCCAAACAACATGACTTTTATGTTCATATTGGTGCTTCTATCTCTAATCAAGAGAGTGGTTGGGCTTTTGGGTTTTGAGTAACATAGATAATGGATTTTTATTAAAAGAGTTGAAGAGTCTATTTTATAAGGTCAATGAGAAATGAGTTGTGTTGCTTGAGAAACAACTCCCGACTCTTAATCCAATTTCAATTAATAGTGTTGAAGATTATCTAGCCTGTGTGAAGGAGTTGCAACCAAAGCTAGGGAAGCATGGAAAAGACTTCATGAAAATGGAAGTGTAGTTGATAGTATTGATTCTTGTGAATTTGAGGGCATCTTATAACCTCTTGAGGTCCATGCTCTGAGCAATCAAGATTACGAGGAAAGAAAATGGCAAGGATTTCACTTTTGATTTATTTTGCACATTGTTTATCAAGGCACGGGGGAAGCTTATTAGAGATGGAAAGGTTGGCAACAAACAATAGGCTTAGTTCATTAGAGGCATGGGAAAACAAAATTTTGGAGATCAAGGCCATTCAAGAGAAGACCGAGGAGGCAATCATGAAGGAAACCATGAAGCCAAATACAATCGAGATCATGAGTATTGTAGAAATCATGATAATAGCAAAGAGCATGGTTGTAACAACTACTAACAACCGAGGCATATTAAGGGAAGAAGCTTTTCTACTATTGAAACAAACTAGGGCATGTTTAGAAGACTTGTTGCAAGAAAATTTGAGATCTCGAGAAGAAGGTTAAGGAGCTTGAAAGAAATCAAAAACAACATTATCAAGAAGGTAATAGAAATGGTACTAATGCTCTTTCCATTAGCACTTTCCAAGCATTGCAAGTTCATGCTTCTAGTATAAAGGAATGGATGATGGAGTTTAGTTGTTCACATCACATGGCCAAGGATGCTTCTCTATTTTCTTCTTCAAATGAGGCTAAAAAATAAAATAGATTTGTTGCAAATGATTATGCACTTACTATTGCTAGTATTTCCATAGTGTTGATTGTGAGAATGGAGTGATTAAAGATGTCTATCATGTCCCACAACTTAGTCTAACTTGTTATCTATACCTCAAATCACACAAACTCCCAAAAAAGTAGGGTTTTGGCCTAACAAGTTTGGGGTGAAGGATATTAACAACAATTTCACTATTTGTTGCTATGGGTATTCTTGACTCAAAGGGGAAATTGTATAAGTTTTGTGGCTTTCAAGATTTAGAGAGATGAAGAGGGATATTTGCACTTGTGGTCGAAGCAAATGATGAAAACAAGTTTTGGCATGAAAAACTAGGGCACTTGAATTTCAAGAGTATGCAGTTAATGATTCTACCGAATACGGTCTATGGCATACATGGAATAGTGCCTCATGATGGTATGTGCAAGGTGAGAAAAGTAGTAGAAAGGCATGGCATGGAGAGCAATGTCATTGTTGGAGATTGTGCATAGTTATTTTGGCACAATGAATCATCCTTCTCTACCATGGGCAAAGTATATTCTAACTTTCATCAATAAATTTTCCAAGTATACATGGGTGCATTTTTTGAAGAATATGCTACTTGAGAGATTCATTGAATTTGAGGAATTCACTAAAACACAATGCAGTCAACCCGTGAAGTATTTGAGCTCTAATAAGGCAGGTGAATATGTGAGTAGTGCATTTGAGGAATAATTGTACCAAAATTACATCTCATAGTCGATGATTGTGCCATACATACCTCAACAAAATGATCTTACTTAAGAGGAAGAATAGGACATTGGTTGAGATGGCTACATGTATGCTTCAATGGAAGGGGTCGTTAGAAAACTTTTGTGTAGAAGGTTTGTTTGAATAAAATTCTAAATAGGATTCTTACCAAGGTTGTGTGGAACATGACACCACATTTGAGATGGAGAGGGAGGAAACCCACTATTTGGAAATTTTGAAGTCTTTCGATGCATAGCTTGGGCTCATATTCTAGAGGAAAAATGAAAGACATTGGATCCTAAGAGTCATCCATGCATCATGATGAGCTAAATTTGAATGGTCCAAGGCTTACTGATATCATTCAAAAATACATTATTTTTTATGAGAAACTTTCAAGTTCTACTCTTATTTCCTCCCATTCTTGTGTTATTCCCATTGATACAATCGAGTTCATGTATAGATTTAGAGGAATTAGAGACTCCTTAAGTTCATATTTTTTTATGATGATTTGAGCATGTCCATGATGAGAGCACAACAAAGACTTTTTCCATAGGGGAGGCTCTCCATCCAAGTGGGCTACAAAAATTGTTGAGGTTATTAGTGTAGGTGTGGGTGACATGACTGAATCCAAGGGAAAGGGAAAATTGTTGAGGTTGTTAGTGTAGGTGTGGGTGACATGATTGAATCCAAGGGCAAGGGCACTTACAGTGAAAGACAACATATAAATTTTGCACTAATGTTTAAGGTAATGATTCCATGAGATCCTCAAGCAAGGTAGAATGGGAGATCATTGTGGTTGAAAAATACAACTCCTTCATGATTACTTGTGAGCTGGTTCTATGTCCAAAATGGAAGAATGGGTAAAATGCAAATGGGTCTACAACCCCAAGTTCACTTCAAAGGAGGTGTTACAAGAGATACAAGGCTTGGTTGGTAGCAACGAGATTCTTAGAATAGGAAGATATTTACTATATTGAGACATTTTTCAAGGTCAAAATGAATTCTAACTGGATTGTTCTCTCATGTTGTCAATTTTGGTTGGGAGATTCATCAAATGAATGTTAAGAGTGCCTACTTATGTGGGGATCTTCATGAAGAAATCTATATGGAGTAGCAACTAGGTTTTGTTTGTGATGGTGATCCTTCACTTGTAAGCAAGTTGAGGAAATCTTTGTATGGCTTGAAATAGGGGCCTCAAGCACGGGAGGAGAAAATTTAATAAGTTATTTCTTCATTGTGGTTTCAAGTGTTGTGAATTACAACTTATATTTATGTTAAGCATGTGGATGAGATTCTTTTGATTTGATTCTCACTAGTAGTGTAGAAATTTGATTCATGGTTTAAAGGCTATGTTGAAGGATACATTTAAGATTACAAAGTTAGGTTTGCTTAATTTCTTTCTTAGTATCCATTTTTTCTACTAGGATGATGGTATTTTCATTTCTTAGCCTAAGAATGCTTTTAGTTTATTGAAGAAGTTTAAGATGGAAGATTGTAGGCTTTGTTCTACTCAATATTAGTTACAAGTCAACTTAAGCAAGTGTGACTAGACAAAGGTTGATGCTACTATGTATAGGCAACTTGTTGGGAGCCTTATTTACTTTACTCATTACAGCCCTGACATTGCATTTGTTGCTAGCTTGGTATCAAGATTCATTTAAGATTCAAAGAAAAGTCATATGCAAGCAACGAAGAGGATTGTGAGGTATGTCAAAAGTACTTATCAATTGGGAATCAAGTATTCTAGAAGGGTCAAAGGGGGCTTGTCGAGTTGGTGAAGCAAAGAGCTATTAAATCCCCCACCAAGTTCAAGTCTCTCCAATGACATGTTCCCATAATTAACGCAAGAACATGAAGGTCAATGCAAGTAGGTCAAGGGTAAGTGTAGGACAAAGTTCCTCACTCTAAGTCCAACGGCTCATCCACTAAGCAAGGCATTGATAGGGTGACCTTAGGTAATGGGGCGACGTGATGTTGCATCATGAAAACTGGAATATTCAAAAAGGTGTGATGCTAAGTTCATGGGTATATGGATTCTAATTGGTTTGTTGATGTTAAAGAACGGAAGTCTACCTCTAGTGCAATGTTTCATCTTGGTTCAGGTTTTTATTGTTTGGCAATGCAAAAGCCACTGGTCATTGCACTATCCACCACTAAGGTTGAGTATAGAAAAGAAATGAATGCAATGACGAAAGCAATTTGGATCTGCAACTTGATGGATGAGCCACCTAGATCATACTCTAACATAGTAGGAACAAGGATATTTAAGTTCATGTACACTACCTTACGTTGTCAATGTAAGCCACCTAGATCATACTCAACATAGTAGGAACAAGGATATTTAAGTTCATATACACTACCTTAGGCTGTCAGTATAATAAGGTGTGATATCCCTCAAGTATACTAGAATAGATGATCAAGTTGTTGATACCTTCACAAAACCGCTAAAATAGGCAAAGTTTGTTAAACTCTAGTGTATGCTAGGACTACAAGGAGTTGTCATTAAGGGGGCAGTGTAGTGGTAATGGCACCTCCCTAGTGTCTCCAAGTCATGTAAGTCATGTAAGTGGGGATGTTAGAGTATGTGTAAATATTAGATTATATGTAAAACAGACTTATTTAATGAATAGTTGCCCAAATACAAAATCATTAGGAATAGTTGGCCCTTTATGAAAGGTCACGTCTAAATAAATGATGAATATGTATGAACTAAGGATCGAACATTTATAATTAACACCACTTACAAATTATTGAATATATTATGTGTTAAATATATTAATATATTATAAATTATAATTTATTATGTCTTTCTATCTTTTACTTGTGAAGTTCTTTGATTGATCATGGTTAAATGGCAAACAATATGCACCCCGCTGCAGTGCATTTTGTGAAGTTCTTTGATTGATCATGGTTAAATGGCAAACAATATGCACCCCGCAGCAGTGCATTTAATGCTGTGTAAATGCTGGGATATACACAGCATTAAATGCACTGCTGCGGGGTGCATATTGCCATCCGTTATTAAATTCCATTGATTGCATCTCAAGGTAAATCTCTTGAATCTCTTGAAAAATAGAGAAGCACAGAGCACCAAGTAGTACATGAATACAAATCAGAACATAATTTATAAGTGCACATTTGAAAAATTAGCCAACTCGAAAAAGTATTCAGTATACTAACTCATCACAAGTTCAGCCGCTGCACTCATGGCTCTACAACCTCCCCTCTCTAGTAGGGCGAGAGCAAGTTCAGGCTCATGCCACCATCTCAAACCTATCGCCAGTTTTCTCAGAGTCTCTAAATTAACATCACAAATCCAGTTGGGGGCACAGGTAATCATCATTGAGAGGAAACCTATTACATATGCTTTCCATGTCGCATGTTCACATCCAAGAGAAAACTTTTGCTGTAATGCACTTGCCAGAAACTCCATATGATAATTAATCATTTGTGCTCGTTTCTTAGAAAGAGGCGAGGTGTTCATGCCCCAAGCACAGGCTCCACAAAGAATGGAAAAATGTGCTATTGCATAGCCTTCCAGAATAGAAGCACTCCTCTTACTTTTGGGCTTGGTTCCACTTCCAGATAGAAACCAAGTTGGTAAAGTTTCTTGATATAGCATTTGAACCAACCCTGATCCACCTGTGACACACAGTAAGGAAGCTCCCAAAGTAGATGCCTGTTTAACTTTTGCCATGACAGCTGCCAGTGACAGTTGGCGAGATTTCAAACGATGTGCAGGCTTCCCAGTTTGGCCACTATGTTCATCCATTTCCATAGTGGACAAGTCTCTTGCCGCTCCAACCACAAGACATAGAATTTCTTCAGGTATAAACATTATGTCATAGATTGCTCTGTAAGTGCGCAGGTAAAGGAAGCCTGGTGCGACAGGAGACATACCACCAGGAGCCAAATGTGAACGGAAACCATGGCCAAGGAGTGCTCCCACCCCGCCATGAACTGTCAGCTTTGACATCAAAGAGTTTGAAGAACCAAGCGCAGCGGCAAAACAACTCTTCAGAAGCTGAACAACAGCATGCTTATCTTGCTTGAACACAGTGCGTGAGCTGAAAAAGACAATATAATCATGCCACCTGCGTACTTTTTGAGCCCAAAGTGCTGCAACAATGGGTGTACTGGGCCATGGACTTCCACCTGCAGTACTCTCCAATGCTGGTCCAGCAACGCCATGAAGAAACTCTGATGATTTGTCCAGCTTGAATGTTATTGTGAGGCTCACAAGTGCTGCTAAAGGTAAAGGAAGAGTTGCTGGTGCATTTCCACCTACTGAACAATGCCATTCAGGAATATCCACAAGCAATTTATAACAGACTAAACCAGGCAATAGTTTATACAACCTAAACACAGTTAAGGCAATGATCTCACAAAGTTAAAAATGAAAATGGCATACCTGTGAGACTCGGTATATGAACACCAGTAGCAGCCAGGACTTCTTTTATCTGAGCTTCAATATTGTGAAAATTTGCTGCAGGACTTGGCCAGTCCGTTCCATTCATTGATGCAGGTTTCCAAACACCACGAGTAACTTCTGCAGTGAAGTAGCTGACAATGGTTGCAAGGGAAGCAGGAAGAAAATCTACAAGGTCTCTGAGGCCTGCACATTAAAATGTATCAACAATGCCTTTTACTGCTTTGCAAAAGGTCCTACTCTCTTCATAATTTTTTGATGTGTAACATCATCTTTTATCTTTCATCTTACCTCCATATTTATATGCAGTTAAAATGCAAAAGAAAATGAGTTCACATTTATTGTTGTTAACTATTCACAAACCTCTGAACATAAGTTGCTTGACAATGTTATTATAACATGTAAAAGATTTGATGTCTTCTTTCATACATACAGGTTCCTTAGTGGAAAAGTAGAATACTACAGTCAATGAAGGGGCAAATTTCATGTCGCATTCCAATTTAGCATTCAGAAGGCATATGCCAAAGTCCAAAAGATGTGTTTGGTCCCAACAGAAAAACCAGAAACACATATCAATGCACAAAGTAGAAACATGTATCAACATAACTGAAGGATGGGTAAAACCTGATGGGTAAGAAACTAAAATCCAGATGATGACATCTTAAATGCAAAAGTGCTCTACAGTCTCAGTCATCACCTACAAGAACCTGAGAGATTTGGCATAACAGCCACTTAACCCACGGAATGAAAATAATCAACCAAGCAGAGGTTTTTTAGGCCATCTAGGTAGAAAACTTGTAGTACAATAATCCAAATACCTACACCAGAGAACTGGAATTAAGAGAAAATCTTAATTGGGAAATTCGACAAAGTCAGAAAACACTTTTATATTTCATCCTTGTTATCTAATATCAACTAATCCTTAGCTCCCGGGGTGTAGAACAGTCGGTGATGGAGTGTACTGTTAAGGCATTCCATTATGTGAAGTCACCGGTTTGAAACCCTTGACTTACCTTGTGTGTCGTGTGAGGGGTCGCGTTGGCATGCCTGGAGGTTATAGTGGTAGCAGTCAGATAACACGACCATGTGTCACACGAGTACATGCCCGACTAGTTGCTGATTCCGCCAGTCACAAAAAAAAAATATCAACTAATCCTTACAGTTGCAATCTACCTTATGTCCTGGCCAACACATAAAATAAAGGATCACCTCTCTTCTTACTAAGCCAACAGATTAAGATTGAAAATTTTAAATCCAAAATGAGATCTCAAATTGCTGAAACATATTGAAGTTAAATTGTAATTTAAGGTGCACCGGAAAGATAGCTAGGTTGTGAAATCCCTACCAAAAGTAGCATTGGATCTTCTTCCCTATATTACATGAGCTACAAGGCAAGCACAAGTACATGCTTAAGTTCTTGAGGGCATTCCTTGTTTTCTCCTGCCTAGCTTGAGGCTTAAAACTATATGACCTTCTTCCCCTGGGGACGTGGAGGGCGACAGCATCCTCAGGAAGATGCTTGCAAAAATTTGAAAAGGCCAAACCAAACATCAACAGAAGCAAGTTGGCCATTTAAAAAATGGAAAAAAAGAAAACTCCAATCTCTAGCTCAAGAAAGACATGAAATTACATGTCTATCCGTTTGAAAGTGGAAGACTCTTCCTAATTACTAATTAACTTAAAATAATAACAGGAACCAAAATCTAATATTAAATCATTTTGACTCCCCAATATTCAGAAAATGGGACTAGAAAGATTTATATTAAGCATTTATAACTCCTAAATGAATTAGTCATTACCAACCTGTCGTAAGGTCCCGAGGTGAAAGTCGTCCATGTGCACAAGCAGTCAATACAGCATCCACCACAAATGGGACAGCTCCCAAAATATCCCATGCAGGTAGCAAAGGTCTTAGAGATGCCTCCTCTCCTACACTTCCTGAAGAGTTGCTTAAACTGCTGCTGGCAGATGCCCCAGGTGTCGAAGACACAGTGCCTCCCTTACTCAATTTCCGATACATCATATTTAGAAGTCTATCTGCAATTTGATGCAGAGGATTACAACGAACAATCCCTGAAAGAGTCGATGCTATGCAAGCTTTGTGCTGACGGTACCAAACATTAAATTTTGGAAATGAGTCAATAAGCACTGGTTGGGTAATCGATGAAAGTGCTCCAGGACTTTGACCCTTCACTGGAATCAATGGTTGAGGTAAACGGGAGCCAGTAACAGATGACCTTTCACCCAGATACTGTTCACTTTCCTTGGTACTATTTTCGACAGATGTATTAAAGGATGAAGCCAGATGATTATTACGCAACAGCAGAAGGTATTCAAGAGTAAGTTCTGAACCAACAGGAGCGCCCTTTCCTAAGAAGCAATGCTCAAATGGAGGCCGATAAAATTTCCACAATTTTAGGAGCAGAAGAAAAGCACATGAAAATACCATGTAAACTGAAATATCCTCTCCTGTATTTGATGTCTGTGGAACTGTTGGAGAGATGGATCCAAAAACCTCACAAATAGGCATCAATGCAACTGCAACTTCAGGAAACTGCCAAGTAGATTTTGATGGGAAACTATAAAAATTAGGCTGAATTGCAGCACGAGATGAAACAAGGACTGTGCAACTTTGAATGGGCAAATTAGATTAATCATTAAACATGCATAACAGAAATATGATAAGCCAAAGATAATTGGAATAAATTCAAGTGAAATAAACATACCATACCATACAATGAAAGAACATGAACAATGTCAGCAGAGGTTACTCCTAGGAGAACAGCGTATAATAATGGTGCATTAGCTACCAAATGACTCACAGACCCACGATAGTCTGGAGGAGCAGGTGGTGAAAGTAACTTTAATACCAAGCATACTGCATGTTCCTGTGAGGAAAGCCGAATGATGAGAACCTTAACAAGAACATTTTTAAACAAGAGACTTTTTCTCGGAACTTTTCCAAACACTCGGATAAAAAAATTCCTGCTAAAAGATCATTTTTAGGCATCTGGCAATCCAACATAGATGTATCAATCTTGTACACAGCCACATATCTTTGAATTATGTATATTTACGTCATATACTCTATAGTGAATGGCCAAGTAATGAAGGTTTCAGTGTCTTAATATAGAAATAATGATTATATTAGTCTATTATTCAAGTTTTCAAACCACAAATTTTGTAAGTCAGTGTTCACCTGAACATTCCATCCACAAATAAGAGATGCACCACACAAAATCCTGGCGGCAGCAGTCCTTTCCTCCTCCGGTCCATTGATCGCAATTTGATAAACTTTCTCAAGCTCTGCTAAGCTTCCATCAAAGCAGTGAAGAGTTCAGTGACATTCTCTGACAAAACTGGAGAGTCCAAGCAAAAACCTTAACATACAAACAAAAAACCAGATCATCTGTGACATTTAGTAATACTAAGTTATTGTATTGGAATTCAGATTTTAGACTCCGGGAAGTTTATATGGCTTCCAAAAATAAAGTTTGCGCCAAAAGACTTGAAAATACCTCGAAGCAGGTGTTGCAATAAGAGCATTTCTAAGTGAAACAGAGAATGCAGCTCCTTCCATAAATGCAGCCCAAGGAGATACCTGAACTGGTGTTGACTGAGGTAATGGGTTTACTAGTTCTCCCACATAGCCTGGCCAAAAATATGCTGTTGAATCAATCAATCTTCTAGCAATGCATGCTTCAACAATCAGGTGCCACATGTTTCCACCTGAAAGAAAGATGAAAGTTATCTAACATTTTCGAAACTTGTTACCTTGGTGTCTATGAAATGAGATCATCAGATATAGTCAGATATAATGAGAAAACCACTTGGAGAAAAGGAAATAAGAACCTATAAAACCAAACAGATGTCTAGATTTTAAATTCAACAATAACACTATAGGAAAAATATGAACTGTACATAAGAGAACACATTACTAGTTTAAAAAAACAGGGAAGAATATCCAAATAAGATCACCTGTTCTGCTTGAACTATCATTGCTGCTCAAACCATCAAACCTCACATTCCCACCATTGAGGCTAGAAACAACGTTTGCTGCTTTGGCAACGGCCTGATTGGCTGCAGAAACTACAGATTGAGGGGGTGCCAATAGACTCTCAAACTGTCCCAAAATATTAAGGCTGGATACTAAGGCTGCGCGCTTTGTACCTAACCCTTTCCTCTCTTTATCATAATCATTTGTGGTCACAAAATCTCCTGCTGCATTATTCCCCGCAGTTTGAAGAGTTCTCTCTTCTTCCTCAATAATCTTCATAACTGCTAATGGCGTAATAGAAAGCAATATGGACAGCCGTGCATCAAGGTGGGGTATAGGACCCTCAAGTGGATCCCTTTCCTGCTCATAGAATATGACCAAAATTACATATGATTTTATAGAATAATCCAAAAGCAGTAACTAATTACACTTACATCTCCCTTTAAATTACAATGGACTAACTATTTCAGGTATTCCAATAAACTGATATTTGTTACAAAAGATATAGCTGATAGCTGTGAAGTATATATCTCTACCCTTTGAACAAGTCGAAGAGATGCAATCCAGAGACCTAAGAAAGTTTCCTGCCAACTGGCACCATTTACAGCCTGCAGAGATTTCACCAATTCTGTGCACCAATTGCCCAAGTCAGCACATATCAAAAGATATTAGAGATCACATTCCTGGAGCAATTCCTGGCTTAAACTAGAGCATCAAAAAATGTGTTGCTCTGAATTTGTATAAACTTCAGAAAGCCAAATGAAAATGAATCAAAGTAACAAGTTTCATACATGCCCGATAAATATTTAAGGAGAAAATCATCTGTTTAAACTTGCACATACCAGCCAGCATCTCAATAGCAGATATGGTCAGAAGTTGTTTTCCTTCCATTGCATCTTCCATAAACAAGTCAAAAGGAAGCCATGAGGCAGCACGCCCTACGCCATGATTATGTTCAAATAAAGAGATATTAGATCCTGCATCCATAAGTGCTTTGATTGTATGGTGTTGACTGGGCCGAAATTCTTGACTTAGACCCCGTTGGATACAGCCAGTCAATTGTGTAAACAATTCTGTAGCCATCTTTGAATTTGATAACGATGAGCGACTTTCATATATTTGCAGACGTTGAAATAAGCCAGTCCATTGTTCAGGCCTATGGGATTTGCAGAAGAACATCAGTATTATGTTCCATATCAAAAATTTATTGGGTCAAATTCTAGTGACAATGTAAACATATATAAATTCTTCAATAGATTCCTACAAACTCAAACAGATAGGGGTGTGACTGAAACAAACCTACATCAAGTGCCACAAAAGGGCAAGATTTTATCATCAATCTCCAAAGACTCAAACTTGATTATTTGTTCATCACAATTGCCACAAATTAGTTTGACGGACAGTCCTGTTAACACCAGATTTGCCTACACAAATTTTGGTGTTGTGCTCCATCATATATTCATGGATATTATATGGGGTGAGCTCAATATTACAAAGTTCACCATTCAACATCGACCATTCCTGAGTACCTTGGCCATATGGGTACATTGTTGCAGAGCTTTATTCTAGCCCGAGCTTGTTCTAGAGTTGCAATGTATGAGTGTTTGGAGATTATCCAGAGATCAGTATTCCAGGACATCACATGTGCAATATATTTTTAATAGGTTTCCAGTTCAAGCTTCCAGAGATCTATTTTTAACAGTTTCTATTTTTAGAAACTTGATCATTTTCAGCAGCAGATGACAGTTATGGAGACCCAGTATTGAGTTCTTCAAATGGACGCTTTCAGATTTTCAAGATGAACAAACTTGGAAAATTTATATTTGTAGAAATTAAAATTTATATCTTGGGTTTTAAGTTCAAGTTAAGCCTTGATTTATTTTTCAAGTAAAAACCTATTTTTTCCTTGGGAGAAATTGCCTTAAGAGGATTCTACTCACTTTATCATGACTGCCTTAAGAAGATTCTTCTCACTTTGTCATGAATCATTTGGGCTTTACTTGGCATACTGAATTCTATTTTCACACATCATCTTTTCTGGGAGCTAAGGTGCACTTATGGAGGATTTTTATTGGTAGGATCTTATCTATTGTCCCCATTCTTCTTCCCTCTCTCATGCAGAACTTCTTTATTTGACTTCTCACTATTTGTATCTCTTCTATTCAAACATATTATATTTGTACACCCCCAAGCTTAGACTATAAAAGTTGGAGGGGTAGTGTGGATTAGGGAAGGATTCATTGCTTGAGTTCTTGTCTTCTCATCCCATTCTTTTGTTGATATTATGGTAGCTGCGGGAGGTATTTACCTCCACGTGTAAACCTGACGAGGATAGAATACTCCAGGAAGCAAGAAGAAACGCTAATGAGTTGGCTAATAACCCTAGAAGACTTGTCGGCTCAAGAAGATAATTTATATTAGGTTATTAGCCTCCAAGAGAAGAAGTCGGCCAGAAATAATAATATATACTGAACAAAGCAGTTACTTGAGATGAAATTAAATGGGGCAGTTAGCGGTGGTATAAATGCGGGCCGGTTCTCATTGGGCGATACCGAGTGCGGGCATGTAGCGCGGTGCCGGTTCACGCGGTTTGGAGGAGGTTTCCGGACTGCGTTTAACATTTGGCAGTGCGGCGGACTATCTAAATACGGAGGCGGTTCACCGTGCGGCGAGCGATCCTGAATTCTGAAGCGCATGCGCTTTTACAATTGCGGTTTACTGCCTTGGTTTTGGAGGACCGTTGCGGTATGGCGCAGCTAGCAATTCACGGCTTGGACTATCCTCTTGGCTAGGGTTTGGACTATCGGTCTGACTCTTTGTTGATCGCTATCCTTGGGAAGGTCGCTACCCTTTGTTGGCTATCAGCTAGGGTTTCCTTAGAATTGATTCTGCATCCAGGTTAAGGTCTTTCGAGGGTAAGCCTGACCTATGGTTGGTGACAAGGGTATTGTCAATGGTATGAACACATCCACTTATATTCTAACATCTTTGTTTGAGTAGTGTGAGCGAATTACTTTCGGTCGAGTTAGAGGTCACTCCCATCCGATCCATGTGATTCCATCCCTGGACTTGGTAAGCGAAGGTGCTTTGGAAGCAGCTTGATCTCTTGGAGCCCAGTTTCTGCACAGTTTTGGAGGAGAGTTTCCGTTGCAGCTGCTGCAGCTAGCAATTACGCTTGGACTATCTAAATACAGGAGGCCAGTTCTCATTCTGGCAGGCAGTCTCAGAATTGCAGAGCAGCACTTGTGCGCACTACAATTGCCCAGTTTCTGCGCAGTTTTGGAGGAGAGTTTCCGTTGCAGCTGCTGCAACTAGCAATTACGCTTGGACTATCTCTTGGCTAGGGTTTGGACTATCTGATCAGCTCTTGTTGATGCGCTATCCTTGGGGAAAGGTGCGCTACCCTTTGTTTGGCTATCTAGCCTAGGGTTTCCTTCCGGAGTGATTCTCTGTCAAGGTTAAGGTGCTCAGAGGGTGGCTTCGGCCTATGGTTGGGTGACAAGGGTATTGTCAATGGTAAAACGAACACATCCACTTATATTCTAACATCTTTCTGTTTGAGTGAGTGTGAACGAGATTACTCGGTGAGAGTTAGAGGTCACTCCCATCCGATCCATGTGATTCCATCCCTGGACTTGGTAAGCGAAGGTGCTTTGGAAGCAGCTTGATCTCTTGGAGTGCTTTGATGTTAAACTGATATCTCCAAACTTTGTAGTACTTGCAGCTGGAATAAAGGTACCATCTTATTTGGTGGCTAAATTGAAATGAACAAAGTTTATTTACTAACAAACATCCAACATAAGAAGGACAGTAATCAGAAATCCATATAGGACAAGTAATATAACTAATGAATAAGATAGATGATGATTACAATGAGCTAAGTGACAATATATATACACATTGACGGGTCACAAGGTTGATGGGTCACGTCCTTAGTTAGGATGTGTCTTATCATTTACTATTTATTTATTTGTTATTATTATTATTAGTTATTTATTTACATTTATTACATTGTCTGCTCCTTTAGAAATGCTTTGTCCTCAAAGCATAAAAATGTTATGCCTTTATTTGACTAGTACCGCTTTCCCATGATTCTTCATTCTTGAGTTGATGATGGCTGAAGTCATGAGACGATACGATCTTCTAGTGTTGAGCAGAATTGTTGAATTGTAAGAGGATCTAACCACCCTAATTCAATCTTTTGTGGCATTGTGAGTTTATAGGGTTTTTGGAAAGAACCTGTTGTATTGTGCTTCCCAAGGCAGCTTCTACTTTGAGACCGAATTGTACTAGAATCGATATTCTTTGCAATATAGGTCAATTGTTTTTGTTTAGAGCAATGTTGATAAACTGATTGGTTAAGATATCAACTCTTATGATTAGGATGTCGATAAGGCATCCTTTTACATGAACTTTACTTACCATATTTGTAGTGCTTTCTTTTTTCACTTTTGAAACTGAAAGTAAGTCTTCTTTGGCCACTTGTGTTGTGCTTTGTTGATCCTTTAAAGTTTACTGGTAAAGATACTTGGAATTTCCATTGTTTATGTGCGACATCTAAAGATATCATTACTTCTACTGGCTTTGTATCTTCTTGAGTTGTGATGTTGATTGGATTAGTATTAGTTTCTTTCCCCACGCATTGGATTTTTTCATTCAGAGACTTCTCTAGTTCCATAGGTTCGGTTATTGTTTCTTTATTAACCAATGCTTCTTTCTTGGTAAGTTGTTCTAACTTGTCCTATAGCGACTTCTTAAGTAAGCTTTGATTATGATCCATCGAGCGTGAAAGTTCTTCATTATTTTCTGACGTGTTGACTTTACTTAGGTCTTGATTCTCTGCTTTTCATCTTTTAACCTTTTGATTTGTTCTAGCAACTTATGATTAAGGTTCCTTAAGTGAGAATTTTTATCTTTTTCTAATAACCTATTGTTGAGTTTTTCATTGGGATCTTGATTCTCCTGTTCTAACTTTTGATTGCATTGCTTCGTATCTTTTGACTTCTTGATTTGTGAAAGTAGTTTTTGACTACAATCTTTTAGATAAGCAATTCCTTCATTTTTTTCTAATAATTCTGTTAGAATTTAAGGGCAAAAACAGTAGCTAGCGAAAACAGAAATATTTTCCTTTTAATTTCCAAACATCAACTACTGTAATTTAGGATCAGCAAGACATTAAATTTTTTATAGCATAAAAACAGTAAATAATAGAACATTTATTTAACTATTACCTTTGGCTGAAACAAAAAATAGAATTATCTGATATGCTGTTATCCTCTTTGATGTATGCTCAGAAAAAGCTTTAAGGGATCACGGATCAAACCCTCAGGGTAGATCTCATCATGATCATTAGGAGAAAATGCCAAGAAGAACTTTTAGGGATCATTAGGAGAAAATGCCAAGAAGAACTTTTAGGGTAGAAAACCAGAAAACAAAAATTAGCAAGCTGAGAATCTAGGAAACATGCCACTGTCAAGTAATAGGGCTGAAAGCAAAACAGCTCTGTTTAACCTAGGGCTGAAAAGAAAAAACCCCAAACAGCATTAACAAATTTCAGCCCACAGAAAACTGCTTCAGCAGTTCCAGAACAGCCCTAGATCTAGTATTAGGCTGTTGGCATACAAGGTGAGTCAGCAAGTTATCTAGACAGCAAGGAGGCACCAGCAAAACAAGGTGGCACGAGGCACCAGCAAAACAAGGTGGCACCAGCAAGACAAGGCGGCACCAGCAAGAGGAACACCTACTCAGCAAAGCGGCACCAGCAAGAGCAACCAAAGGCAACCTACAGTTGGCTGGGAAAGACCCTTAGGGTCAGCGGAAAACTTAATGCTGGAGAGGGTAAGCCCACGGTGGATATAGCAGACCAAAACACACCAAGGAACCTGTCCTAGAAAGGCCGCAGCCACTTAGCAAATTGAACAAGAGGAGCTGCAGAAATACCTCAGACCAAAACTCGGCTTAAAGAGTGTGAGTGTTGAGTGAGGAATAGGTCACTTTATTTATAGTATTGGTAGGTAGGTTGGGGATAGCACATTAGTCCTTTTTTTTAACTTTAGGGTTAGGTTTAAACCCTAACAAATAAACAAATAATATTTTACAATATAAAATATTAAATGTTAAATCAAAAAAGTCAACAAGGAAATAAACAAGTCGAAGAGAGGGGTTTTAAGATCAAGGCGGCCAGCTTGCTTTAGGAGGAAGTAAAGAATCGAACCAACATCCAAGCAACAAAAAGGGGTTTCATAACTCAAGCAAGGGGGGTTTCATTTTTTTTTGTTTGCTAGTTTGTCCGTGACCTGCGGGACTAGCATGTGGCTAAGAAACCGCGACTCAGGGGCATCTAAGCTGTCAAAATCACCCGGGGATCGCACCCGGCCTAAGCCACACCAACCCTTAACATAGCTGGATTTTTTATCCCCGCAGGTTTCAAACCAGTGACTTAACATCACGGAGTGCCTTAACAGCACACTCCGTCACCGACTTCCTACACCTCAGGGACTGCAAGGGGGGTTTCATTAAAACAAAAAAGGGCAAAGTCAAAGGTTAAGTTCTTCTTTAATGGCAGAATGTCCACATGAGTCTCATGATATAACTTATAAGCTTTTGTCATCCCAGCATAAGGGGCCCAACTAGGATCTTTTGCCATGGCTCTAACTGCTTGGTCCCAGAGCAAGAACCCCAGGAGTGTACTGGGGTCCTAGATCAAAGCTAGGGTTTTTGCCATCCTCCCGGAGAATGGCTCTTACAACTGCATTAATTTTAACAAATTCATCCCCAAATATATTCTAGAAATCTTTATATTTTTCTTGTTGTTTCGCTAACTTATTTGTAACACATATTGTTGCATTTGCATATCACCTTGATATTCCTCTACAGAAAATAGTTTTTGACAATAGTACCAAAAGCCTCTTTGAACTTCTAGAAACATCACACTTTTGGTATTTGTAATATATACATATATATATATATAGTGTCACATCCTAACTAAAGACATGACCTGATGAAAGAACATGACTCATCAACCTTATGACCTATCAAGTTGTATATATATTGTCACGAAGGTCATTGTAATCATATCATTCATTCTATCTTATTCATTACATTTATATATTTGTCCGATATGGACCGTTTATTATCCTTCTTCTTATGTTGAATATTTAGTAAATGAGCTTTGTTCATTTCATTTGTATCAGAGCTTCGTTTTATAATCCAGCTCTTAGCCGCCACATCAGGATTTTGGCCATTCAAAGTTTCAGCTAAACTAACTCAGCTGTAAAATCGCAGAAATATCCCAAAAAAAATCAGAAATTTAGTTTTAAAAAAATAGCAATCTGCTGCAAAATCCATCCAGTGTACTCGTTGAGGTCGTGAGGATTACACTGAGCAAATATAATAAAATATTCAAGAAGGGTATACACCACAGTAATAAGAAAACGAATTATTCACCCCCACCACAAAGAAAAAGAGAAAAACACGCCCGAGAAATTGTCTATTACTGCCTATAAATGAAGACTGCCAGCAATTTCATAAGATATTATTAACCTACAAAAAAACAGCAGGTGTAAAAGAAGTCGCAGGTTTTATTTGCCTATAAATGAAGATGGCCAGCAATTTCAAAGGTATTATTAACCTACAAAAAAACACCAGGTGTAAAAGAAGTCGCAGGTTTTATTTTTCTAGTGAATCACTAGATGCGGCCGTATAATCGTCCAATATCATCTGGTGCCCAATGCTCAGGAAATTGAAGAATCTCTGCCACAGGAATCAACATAATAAGGTCCCTGTGAGTGTGAGAGGTCATGTCCTCGAATAGGGTGATAAAACATAGCATTAAGTACCATTACTTAATGAAGTTAAATGGGGTAACACACCCGTCAACCCTCAGTCATGACAGTCGGACATTTCATGGAATGATAAAAAAATTTAAACCTTAAAAATTGACATTTCATGGAATGATAAAATAATTTAAACCTTAAAAATTTTATGAAAAAAATTATATAATTATAAAAATAACAAATAACAAATTATAAAGTGAAGCATATTCTCATAAAAATGACCTATAAAAAAATAGAGTCTTTGATGAAGTAATTACACTAAAAGATATTACCTAAATTTTAAGTTTCAAGAAAGGTTATTAGTCCCTGCCTTTGACTTCGTATTAACTTGCCTTTGATTATATATTTTTGCCTGTGATCTCTAATGTTTGAGATAGGAAATTTTTTTTTTTTTTTTTTATATAATAAAAAAATCACATTTTTTAACATCTTATTTTTTGACATCTTATTGGACAATAGATTCGAAGTCTTATTGTAGATTTCATTATTCCCAATATTTTATTTTTGCTTCATTTTTAATGTTTTATCATTATATCGTCAGTCAGTTTGCTCACAATTTTTCAAAGTGCAGTTTTAAAATTATTTTTGGATGTTTTATCATTATATCCTAAGTTTTCTCTGTCACAATGCAATTTTTCAATAAATGATGAGGTGACGGAGTCTTTTTAATGCAAAATAAATGATGAGCAATTTTCTGACGAGACATTGATTCACGGATAAGGTTTACACACTGTTGTATTGAGTTGTATGTCCACCATTGTACAACTAATGCACAAGGATTGAATATTTAAAACGTCTGATGTATTTAATTTTGTCAATTGATGAAAGGCCACTCTAATCGTTTACAGCATAACTAAAGAAAGTACGGTGAGTGGAAACCCTAACAAAAAAGGTCTCCGAGGATTGTCATCATAAGAGTTGTAAGGTTTCAATTAATAGTAGCAGATCCTAAGGAAGTTAGTGATGGTAGATGACAAGAACTCAACTCTTTAGTATGTTTAATGATTATGAATGCGGGTGCATCATAATGTAACATAGTCATAATTTAATTTTTCAATTAATTAAGATGAGTAAAGAGTTTTATATGTTTGAATATCAAATTATGGATATTAATCTGCATATGGTAAATTAATTTGAAAGTCTTATCAATTTTTTAATTTTAAAAAAAAAAGTTAAAAAAAAATTAATAAAAATATTTAATATTTTTTTGAGTTTAATTAAATATTTTTAAATATTTCTAACAACTCGATTATATACAACAGTATACAATGTTTTTACATAGAAGCATTACAATATCCATCCCGGAGACTCAGCAAGGTTCGATCACAAGACCTCCTCCCAACACTTGGAGAAAGGTGCGCTTGTTGCCGTCTGAGCTGTCTCACGGGACCACAAGTTCGAATACTTGATTCCGTAACATTCTATTTTGTAATTCATAATCTTGATTCCGTAACTTTCTATTTGTAATTCATAATCTACGAGACTCATTCTTCTTAATACATTTATGAAGATTACTTTTATATTATTATTTTGAGTAAAATAAACCTTTTGATAAATTAAAAAAAAAAATGTTAAAATATGATTGAAAAATAAACAAAAGTTACTTTTGCATTATTTAATTTTAAGTTACTTTTGTATTATTTAATTTTATTCTTTTGCATTTATGTGACCAAATCGCCCTTACTATGCAATGACCAATGACCAGAAGAGGCATTCAACACTGGGTTACAATGATTTTTTTTACATAGACTTAGCTAGCTACCTACATAAATTGGCTAGGTGCGATGTATTCATCTTATCTCCCTAGTACTACATGGCAGCTTACTTTATTACTTGGCAGGGACTAAGCTGCCATGCAGCACTATTTTAGTGGCGCTTTTCCATTCCACTCCACGCATCTATTAATAATTAAAGAAAGAAGAATCTATTAATAATTAAAGAAAGAAGTATAAAATTTTAAAGCATAGGTGGTTGTTGTCCTAATGTTTTCTCATTAAATAACTCAAAACAAAATTTATTTAACAATAGAAAATTAAATTTTTGAACATTGCATCAATTATATCCTAGTTGAAAAATGAACAACGGAAGAAATAAAACACTTACACAAGGGTTTCTCTTTTTAATTAGTGTTTCATTCCTTTGAACAAAACTTACAAGGTGACCAATGTAAATTGATGTACAGTCAATAAAATCACCTCAAACAACAGTGTACGATTAGATCTGAGAGTGTACAACAAATTTGAAGATGTTTGGCTTGTTCATGAAGAAATGACTGCTACAATTGTAGTGGTATGGCCTATATGGCCTACTATACTTGTTGGTCTCTTCAAAAATTTGCTCATCTCCTTGAATGCACTTTACCCCCCTCCAACTCTATTGCTATCTTCTCATATGTGAGATTGACCTCTCTTATCTTGTTATATTTATACTTTGGGAGAAGATAATTAATCTCCTCAATCCTCACTGTCACCTATCTCAATCCTAAGATTATAGCTAGGATTAAATCCTAATATAAGTCACTAATGTTATAGAACTTCTAGAACATTTAATTTAAATTCCCAAGACTAATAGACTTCAAAATATTAGACTTCCACTTTTCTTTTATTTTTAAAGTGAAATTATTAGATAGAATTATTTCCCACTTTTCCTAAGTGGTCACTAACAAAATGTCTCAAACCACTTCTTGCACATTCACATTGAACCTTGTGCAAGAAGTTCCTCCTTGAGCTACATTTCTCAGCACTCCCTCTTTAGCAAGGAATGAATTATGTACCAATCCAAATATGTCTCTGAATGCTTCAAGCTTCCCTTTTGCTAAGGGCTTGGTCGAAATATCAACTACCTGCTAATCTATGGGAATATACTCACATACTCGAGTTTCACTTTCCCCTTTTGAAACATGTCTCGTATGAAGTGATATCTAATCTCTATGTGCTCGGACCTGTCATGAAACACTGGATTCTCATATAGTTTGATACAACTCTGATTATCACAGTAAATTACTATGCGGTCCAAATCTTGATCAAGCAATCCTGCAAGTAACTTGCAACGCTAGATGGTCTTACAACTAGCAGTACCAACTACCATATATTCTGCCTCTGTTGAGCTAAGTGCCACGAAAATATGCCTCATGTTGAACCCAAGCTAAAGCAACACCCTCATGTGCTCTTCTTGTTCGCTACACTACCTACCCAATCTGAGTTTGAATACCTCTGCAACTTCACTTCACCATCTCCAAAATATCTCAAGACCATACTCCATTGTGTGCCCCTCAAGTATTTGAGCACATGTTTTACTACTACCCAATGCTCATGTCTGGGCTCCACCATGAATTGACTCAATGTGTTCATTGAAAAACATGTTTCTTGTAGAAATTCAATGACAAAATCAGCATACATAAATTCTATCATACACAAATTTCGTCACACTTAGCAACCTAGAGATAATTGTCTTAAATGAACTTTGAAATGTATAAACCCACATTCAGAAAATACCATAAGCAGAAATACACATTGCTAAGCACTTTTGCAGCAGAAAAATAACAATGAACAACAATCACACATTCATGTAAAACTCAAAAATTTAGGCAACCAACCAGGGAAAACCCCAATGTGGGGAAACCTAAAGAGAGAGAGAGAGATTATATTAGCTTCAGGAAAGTACATATCAGCAGCAATATTACATCTAGCAGCCAAGAGAATCACTTACAAACACAATATGTCCCACAACTTGCTACCTAGAAAATTGTGCCACAGTCCGTACAAGTGTACGACCTTGCTGAAATCAATACCTCGAAAATCGTTCCCTCAACAGGTTGTTGTACCTTCCTTCCTGTACGATTGTCCTCCAACAAAAATCCCTCAAATGTTGCCTCGAAAACCGTGGCCTCACTTGCCTCAATTTTCATGCCCAATTTGTTGTTGTACGGCCTATACGAATCCGTACAGTACGACCTATCCTCAGCAATAAAAAACAACTCCTAAACAGAAGCTTCTCCTTGGGAAATGTGCCCAATCTCCCTTGGAAACTATGCCAAAAATCTGTTGCACACTTTCCTCTTCAAGCTCTCTCAATCTTCTTCACTTGTCTTGCACACTACCCTAGGCATTCTCTTATAATATGAAAGTGACATTTCACCTTCCAAGTGTCTTTTCACCTTCCCCATCCCTAAATCCAATGGCCAAGATCTAATTTTTCTTTTACATGATCAAGGGACATGATTCATTCCCTCCAAAATAAATCACTTAAAATATTAAAATACAAATTCACTTTATAACATAAGTGCACTTTATGAAATAAAGTCACTTTAATATTAGAAGGTACACTTAATAAAAAAAGTCACTTTAATAAAAGAACCACTTTATTACGAATTTATAAAAACCCATTACAAAGTCAAGTGCCTAGTAGTGTAAATACAAGGTCACTTCCGCATACAAGACAAAACATGCGAAGTACCTCCCGAGCTATAAAAGCTAACACTCTCTCTTAGAGAGGGATGTACTCGTTGCCATCACCATCATATGGTCCCGTCACATTGTTTGCAGTAGGAGCTCCCTCTGAATCTGGAGCCAACCCCAACACCTGCACAGAACTCGAACCAGAAGACATCCTCCTGACAACTACTCTAAACCCTGAGCTCCTAGGAGAATCCACTCCACCCTGAGCTTTTCTTCAGTTACACCAGTTGAGCCTCCTGTTGGTGCTCAGAAGAGACTCCCTCTCTTCCCTCAGAATGCAAGATTGAATCCTTGGGCCCACCGCAGTCTCATGAGCCTCCTGCTCCTCATCTGACTCTGAATAATAGTCAGTAGGTTGTCCTCNTGCCATCACCATCATATGGTCCCGTCACATTGTTTGCAGTAGGAGCTCCCTCTGAACCTGGAGCCAACCCCAACACCTGCACAGAACTCGAACCAGAAGACATCCTCCTGACAACTACTCTAAACCCTGAGCTCCTAGGAGAATCCACTCCACCCTGAGCTTTTCTTCAGTCACACCAGTTGAGCCTCCTGTTGGTGCTCAGAAGAGACTCCCTCTCTTCCCTCAGAATGCAAGACTGAATCCTTGGGCCCACCGCAGTCTCATGAGCCTCCTGCTCCTCATCTGACTCTGAATAATAGCCAGTAGGTTGTCCTCGCAACTTGTACAACCTATCCATCTGATCACCAATCAATTGTGGTTCAACCGGATCCACTCCATCCCTGTATCAAGCCCCTCCTGTTCCTTCCTCTTCTTCTTCTTCTCAGGACAACAATAACATCTGACTTTACTCAAGTCCCTCCCAGAATTTCCTTTCTTCTACCCATTTCCCTTTGCAGCAAGAGAAGCATTCTCTTCATCAGCTCCATCTCCCTATTGTCCACTGCTCTGAGATCCTTCTTGGATCTCCTCCTAAGTGAAATCGTCCCACAATCTGCTCCAATCTGGAAGATACTCATGACCCACCACACACTTCACGAAGACTTCCCATTCCTTGGTGAAGCCTTTCAAGACTAACCTCACCAACTCTGAATCCGAAATGACCTCCCCAACTGCAACCAACTCATATTTCACTTGAGCTACCCAGGTAAGATAAGAAGCCACACTCTCACCCTTACCCATCTTAGTATCATGCAGTTTATCCTTCAAGGCCATTTTTCGGTTTTCATTCTTCACCTCGTACAAGTTTTCAGTGCATCCCACATCTCCTTGGTTGTTTTCTTCTCTGCCAAGTGTGGGATAAGGTGGTCCTTCACCCCATCCAGAATAAGCCTCTGAGCTTTGGCCTCCTTTACCTCATGTAAATCCAAAGCTATAGGGTTTGTTGAGGGAACAACTATGGCGCTGACAAAGCTCCAAATTTTGTTCTCTCTAAGAATAGCTGACATCTTGACTTTCCATTGCAAATAGTTGGAAATCTCATCCAACCGGTCCTCATATCTGATGCAAACAGGCATCTCCATGTCAATTGTTCAAAAAAAACAACTAACAAATTCCCCCCTTCAAATCTTGCCCAAAAATAACACTGCTCACTGTACCTCAAAGCCCAAGCTCTGATACCATGTACAAATTATGTCATACACTTAGCAACCTAGAGATAATTGTCTTAAATGAACTATGAAATGTATAAACCTGCATTCAAAAAATACCACAAGCAGAAATACACATTGCTAAGAACTTTTGCAGCGGAAAAATAACAATGAACAACAGTGACACATCCATGTAAAACTCGGAAAATTTAGACAACCAACCAAGGAAAACCCAATGTGGGGAAACCCAAAGAGAGAGAGAGAGAGATTATATTAGCTTCAGGAAAGTACATATCAACAGTAATATTACATTTAGCAGCCAAGAGAATCACTTACAAACACAATCTGTCCCACAACTTGCTACCTAGAAAATCGTTCCCTCAACAGGTTGATGTACCTTTCTTCTTGTACGATCGTCCTCCAACAGAAATCCCTCAAATACTACCTCGAAAAGCATGCCCTCACTTGCCTCAATTTATGTGCCCAATTTGTTGATGTACGACATGTACAGATCAGTACAGTACGACCTATCCTCAGCAATAAAAAACAACAGCTCCTAAACATAAGTTCCTCCTTGGGAAATGTGCCCAATCTCCCTTGGAAACTATGCCAAAAATATGTTGCAAACTTTCCTCTTCAAGCTCTCTCAATCTCTCTCAATCTTCTTCACTTGTATTGCACACTACCCTAGGCATTCTCTTATAATCTGAAAGTGACATTTCACCTTCCAAGTGTCTTTTCACCTTCCCCATCCCTAAATCCAATGGCCA
>SNQJ01S0045918.1:44167-64258 GCA_010110895.2 Picea sitchensis
ATTGATTATTAACTATAGTATATAATAAGTAAATCATAATAATAAATAGTTATTGATTATTCAAGGGACGCATCCTTTCATGGATGGTCACCTTATGTTCCCTATATATGGAACACTCATTATTGTAATAATATATTGAATATCGATCATATCTCATATGAAGAACAACCAACATGGTATCAGAGCGGGGCTGGGCTCGACTCCCTCACGGGAGGGCCTAGGAAAATGAGAGATAGCTTGCTATGATACATAGCAGCAGGGTAATGTACAACCCTCTATGTCATATACAAATATCAGTTATCTTTCCAATGGCTCGTTGAAACCCTTGGCCACGTCCAGAATCTTCCACATGAACAACTCAATCATCCGGTTCAAGAGATTGATGCCAAATCCTTGGCTTTAAAGAGAGGACACTGCCATGCAAGGTGAGCAATTTTATACTGGTCAATGATGCCAATAATATAACTTAAAGAACAAGTGCTTGCTCGGATTTAGCTGTTGTTCACAAAATCGATGGGTTCGAGAGGCACACCGCACGTAAGTGGAGCGATTTCACAAACTCACAAAGTTCAAGTAATTCCAAATTGTTGTGCTCCAGTTCGCCATTAGTGCAAACACGAATAATGGACGACTACTGGGAAGACCAACCACTTGGGGTCCATTCGACAATTTATTTGAGCCATGCATCTATGTTGCGTTTTCTAGAGGAGACTACTTTAGTGGCCATCAAGATTTTGACTGGGACGTGATGTTCTCAAGTCATACAGCGCGACGGAGTTGGTAAAGGGAGGTATTATATTCAAGTCATCCTCCATCCCGGAGGTACGATTCTACACATACTCGGGCACGCTCTACCTTCCGCAAATCAACATACAAGAAATGCAAACCGAAGTGCTTTTGCAGAACATGGTTGCCTTAGAGTTCAACGACGCTAGCCATGGTGACTTCGTGATGCACTACATTGCACTCATGCACTGCCTCATCGACACGCCCGATGACATTCGTGTGCTAAGTGAATCTGGCGTCATTGGTCAGTGAAGTCCAATGTTAGGCAACCACGGTATGTGGAAAGGCATGCGTAATCCCTTCTTCACAGGACCATCTGAGATGAAGGAACCAAGATCGCATGCCTTAGACAGTCAGATAAAAGAACCAACACATTGGTTTCACGAGGAAACCTTCATATGCCTTGGGGGACATTGGCTCCATAAGGGAACCTCGATATGCTTGAGACATGGGTTTCATGAGGGAACCTCAATACATCAAGTATGGTCCAAAATTACTTAATGTGATTAGCATTTGCCTACGTTTCTGTGGGCAGAGGCATCCATGACTATAGTGTATGTTCACAACATAAGTCCTCACAAGACTTTGAGGAACGTGACTCCTGAGGAGGCCTTCACCGAAGTGAAGTCTAAAGTTGGACACTTAAGATATTTGGGTGTCCAGTATACATTCATGTACCCAAGGAGAAAATGACCAAGCTAGACCCTTCAAGAAGGAATGGTACATTTGTGAGGTACAGTGAGTCTTCAAAGGCATACTAGATCTACATCCCTGGTCAGAGACAGATTGAGGTGAGCAGAAATGTTGCCCTTAACGAGGAGGTATCCTTAAGGAGATCTAGAGGATCTCACATGGATATTGATAGTGAGAGACAAGAAGAGATGGTGCCTTCTCCCCCTCACGCTCCAGCAGTTCAGAGGGAGACATCGCCTATTGATCAAATTGATCACGTTGATCTTGTTGCTCCACTTAATGTTCCCAGAGATATTGCAGTAGGTCGGAAGATACTTCATGGGCTCGTCAGACATTGCAGGAAGCAGAAGGACATGCAAATCCTCACGGTACCTTTCGAGAGAGAAAGAGACCTCAAAGATATCCGTGCTCTATTGTAGCTATGAGCCATATCATTGATTCCAATCCTTCCTGTTATGAGGAGGCATCTAGTATGGAGAGATGCCATGATGGAGGAGTATCAGTCCATCATGAAGAATGATGTGTGGGATATTGCTCCGAGACCTGAAGGGAAGTCTGTAGTGACTTCCAAATGGATCTATAAGATCAAACACAGTCGATGGGAGCATCGAGAGGCACAAAATGAGATTTGTTGCTAGAGGATTCTCTCAGGTGGAGGGTGTTAGTCCCTAAAGTTGCACTTGACTGTGAGAGGACAAGCTAGGGCATCATTCGTTTATTGCAAAGTATTTTTAAGGTTTTATGATTTGGTTTTTTGTAGGGTGGTTGAAAACTGGCTCAAGATTACAGCATGACATGAAAATCAAGATCAGAACATATCATATCCCATTGGCTGAATAATAGGTAGACACATAGATGGATTAAACTAATATAGGAAAAAGGAAGATGAAGTCTTCAATTTGTCAACTTCACATGAATTCTCGTCTCAAAATGTCATAAAGAAACAAGATATTCATCTTGATATCAAAACYTGAAAAATTATCTCTACAGCAAAATTTTCACTGTATAAATTAACAGTCAAGAATCAAAAAGCATTGCAATCTGAATATGAATTCAAGCATGAATAAAGAAATAACAGAGTAGAAAAAGAGGGTCTAACCATCCATATGCCTTTGCTATTAAGTGTCAAATTGAACATAAATTCCTTTTACAATGAGCTTCACAAAAAGGTCCCTTGGATCTCCAAATTTTCGACCTCTCCCTTTAACTTCTCATTCTACAAAGTTTATATAGAAACAATACATAATTATCAAGATCCAAAAGAAATGGATCTGAAAACCTCCTCATCTATATTTAGTTTCTTGTTTCAAATAATCAAGGAGAAGATCCAATCTGATCTCCAATTCGAATTGATGAGGTGGCTTGTCAACTGCTATCCATGAGATTTTTCAGGAAAACAAATCTGGTAAATTCCTGAAAAATAAGGTCCAACAATCTCTTTGTATCTCTTAAATGGTGATAGTTGTGTAAAAACTGAGAGAGGTTTTTGTGAAGGGGCATGTTCCCAAACAAAAACCTCTTTTGGTTTCATCAAATTCATCTTCAGCTATACTGCAACCTCTCTTGCAGAAAAAGACTAAAACAGGTAAAAATAACAGAGTATTTCCTGTACCTTTATCAGAAAATTAGCCCTCAAAGATCAATTTGAATCTCTTAAAATGTGATTGTTGTGTAAAAACTGAGAGAGGTTTCTGTGAAGGGGCATGTTCCCAACAAAAACCTCTTTTGGTTTCATCAAATTCATCTCCAACTGTTCTACAACCTCTCTTGAAGAAAAAAACTATAACAGGTAAAAAGCAGAGTATTTCTTGTAGTTTTTTTGGTTCTGCAAAATAATAGACTTTGTCATCAGAAAACACTACTTTAGCTTTGATGATCTGGTTGTAGCTCTTGTTATAGGTCCTGTAGATGATGAAAACATTTGTTTACCTTTGTTTACTAGTTTCTTAAGCATTGAAGTTCTTTTTTCCTTTGCCTTTCTTCTGTTTGTTGGACTGTGTAGAACCTTAGGCATCTTATTGCTTCTAGATTTTGTATATATCCTTTTCAATGCCTGTCACTGCATGTTCTGTGGCAAACATATATCTGAGATGATCATCAAATTTTGTTCAGACAGTATGCACTTCGTTTGCAACATCATCCAAATTATTAGAAAGACATTTTAAAGCTATGTTCTGCCAATGTTGCAGTTGTAAAGAATTATCAATATCATCTTTCGTTTTACAGGCTACTCTATATTTTGCAAGACATTTAATCTAACCATCCTCAGACCATTTGACAAAATCTCTTAATGGACGGAATCTTCCTTCAATATAAGATATTTCTTCCTATGGAGTAGGATGCTCATGGTGCTCGTTTTCCCTAGGTAGCTTAAATTCAGAAGCCATCATGACTATATGGTTTGATGGATTTCTTCCCACAACTTTAAAACTTTCACATTTAGTGTTACCTTTCTCAATAATGACTTCTTCATGAAGACAATCTAAATCCTCAATCTTTTAAGTAGAAGGCAAACTATTGCCAAAACAGATATTGGATCTAGATTTGTCTAGCTTTTGAATCTTTGTATTAGCTGGTGCAAACTTCTTGATTTATGCCAAAACAAGAGTAGTATTTACCGTCCATCTTCTGCTAAAACTGGACTTCCAATTCTTTCCAAGAGATTGTTGAAGGAGTAATAGCCTGATTATAATAATCAGTGTGCATTACTACACTTTCCCCTTTCATACAACCATGCACTACCGCAGGATTGAGAGTAATTGTGACTATGAAGATTACTTTGTAATGGAGAGCAAGGTGTTAACTCTTATGCTGCATGGCTCCTATCAAGGCATCAACAAATTGAATATGTCTAGAGTCTGTGAGACATGCTAGAACTGAATCATTTAATCCATGACGGGAGAGAGGAGTGATTCCTACTTGCACACATCCAGGGTGTAGGAATTTGTAACCAGAGAGGACATGTTTGTTCTGTCACCGACCACCAACCTGCAAGCCTTGGCAATTGTTTGTTCTGTCACCAACATCAGCATCTTCCCGATCTCCACCTCGTGACCATCAAAATTCAGAGCGAACTCCATGGAGACCTGCTCATCATAACCCTGAAAGTGGTAAGGAATTCAAACCACCCAGCGTCTCTGAACCTTTGAGCCATCTGAGGATAGGCTTCAAGAAGTTTTGCACTCTCTGGTTCTCTTCTAACAACCTATCCGCTCCTCTTTGGCGCCATCAAAACACAACTCTGCAACTAGCGCCCTCGGGTTCCAAATTTGCCACCTGCAATTGTTAGTGTATATCGTTCCTTTGAGCGAATACCTGCATTCCTCATTGCAAGGTTGAATTCAGCAAAATCGAACAGGTATAATATAACGATCATCAAGAAATGGGTGATTTAAAATGAGTCCTGCGCAGGTACACAACAATCGGATTATGAAACGGTTGAATTTGCAAATGATTTCCAAGCTTTCGTGGACGCATGCGAACTCTCAACCCACGATTCGTGTCATCATAACGAAATCTGGATGGCAGGTGCGTATCAAGGCATGATTATTTGGCGCTACGGGAATAGCCTTATTCCCGTAGCGCTATTAATGACTTAGCAAAATTTGAAAGTTTGAAATTCAAACAGGCATATAAGGAGACACCTCGTTATAAAAACCGTGTCTTTCAAAATCAAACTTAAATAAACTATCCAAAAACTGTAATGCAAACCATAAGATACTAAAACAAAAAATGAAATCAACTGAAACAGAAAATGAAGTGTGGGTAAGAAGGGTTTAGGATAAGGGTTTCCCACTAAACCAAGACAAAATTAGAGACTAACAGAGGGAATAGATTATGAGGAGACATTTGCTCCTGTTGCTCAATACACTTCTATCTGGATGATTATTTCCCCCGCAACATTCATGGGTTAGAGAGTACATCAGATGGATGTAAAGACAACCTTTCTCATTGGAGAGATTAAGGAAGAAGTATACATCAAGCAGCCAGATGATTTCGTGATACATGAGAAGGAATCTCATGTGTGCAGGTTGAAGGTGGCCTTATATGGAATCAAGCAATCACCTTGAGCTTGGTATGCAAGGATCGATGGTCACCTGATGATTTTTTGGGCTTCAACAAAGTGTTTTCGATCCTAGCCTGTACTACAATATTGTTAATGGTGAGTCCCTCATTCTGGTCCTCTACGTTGATGATTTATTCCTCACCGGTACAGAGAGCCTTATTATTGAATGCAAGTATGTGTTGGCCTCTGAGTTCGAGATGAAGGACCTTGGTATGATGCACTACTTCTTGGGACTAGAGGTGTGGTAGAGAACTGATGAGATCTTCCTGAGTCAGGGCAAGTACAAAGTTGAGATATTCAAGAAGTTTGAGATACTGAACTTGAAGCCTGTGGCTACACCAATGATGATGAATCTGAAGAAACTAAGTGTGTCTTCTTCCGATTATGATGAAATTGATCCGACTTTGTATAGACAGTTGGTTGGATAACTGATGTATCTGGTTAACACCAGACCAAATAATTGATATGCAGTGAGTGCGCAGCATGTGTTGAGATACTTGCGAGGCACAATTTGACATGGTCCAAGATATACTTCGAGTATTGATATGATATGGCAAGAATATATTGACTTTGATTAGGCAGGGAGCGCAGTGGAAAGAAAGAGCACCCTCAGGTGTTGCTTCACTTTGGTATCTTCCATGGTTTCTTCGTGTAGCAGGAAACAAACTTCTGTGACTTTGAGCACAACATAAGAAGAGTACATTGCATTAATTATGACAGTTCGTGAAGCAGTGTGGCTTCACAAGCTCCGTGCCGATTTATTCGAACATGTGTTGGATTCCACCATTATTCATTATGGTAACCAAAGTTGTGTGATGATCTCTGATAATCCAGTGTTTCATAACAAATCGAACCACATTGAGATCAAGTACCATTACATCCGAGACATGGTGCAGAGGAAGGAAGTATTGGTGCAGTACCTTCCTACAGATGAGCAGGTTGTTGATGTTCTTACCAAACCAGGATGAAGTTTAAGTACTTTCGTGACAAACTTGGCGTGGCAGAGAATGCCTCCCTCGCTGAGAGGGAGTATTGATGTTTGCAGCTTCCTGAGACATTCTCCATATCGTAATCCTCTGTGACTGAGTTGATTTGATCTGTGATGACACTTATCCGAGAAGGGATAAGTGGGGCACTTATTCGAGAAGGGATAAGTGTGGTTGGGCTTATAACTCAACGTCCCATGTGGAGAGCACATGAGGACATGTCAAGGGAGTTGACCCTTGACATCATACACTATGGGAGTTGACCCTAGTGTTTCTAGAGGGTGTAGCCTCCAGAAGTCCACATGGAGTGCCATGTGTGACAAATTTTCTCCAGATCGTACTCCTCTATGAATTGAGTTGAGTTGATCTGTGAGGAAACTTATCCGAGAATGAAAGGGATAAGTGGAACATGTGCATGAGAAGGAATAAGTGTGAAGTTGGAAAACTATAACTAGCGTTCCATGTGGAGAGAACATGAGGATATGTAAAGGGAGTTGACCCTTGGCGTCATACACTATGGGAGTTGACCTAGTGTTTCTAGAGAGTGTAGCCTCTAGAAGTCCACATGGAGTGCCATATTGATAGCTATCGAATCATGCTCCTCTGTGGAGTGAGTTGAGTTGATATGTGAAGACACTTATAGAAGGATAAGTGGAACCATTCGAGAAGGATTAAGTGCATTTGGGCTTATAGCCGATCGTCCCATGTGGAGAGAACATGAGGACATGTCAGAGTTGACCATGATGTCATACACTATGAGAGTTGACCCTAGAGGGTGTAGCCTCTAGAATGTACTCTAGAAGTTGACATAGGAGTGCCATGTGTGACAAATATTTTACTACTATGGTGGTTTTGTACCAACATTGGAGACTGCGTGTCTGCAGACTGATGGTGTGTACTACTATGGAAAGATACCTCCTAGCTAAGAGGGAGTGTTTGATGTTTCGACATCGGGCATAACTTCTCCTATATTGGGAGCGAGACCAAGGGATAGAGGATACATTTATCACAAAGGTGCACTTGTGATAAATAGGCCTAGACATAGTCCTTCCTTGACCATGACAAGGAATAATATGAACTCAAGGTGCTTGAAGTGCTTTCCACGTGTCGGTTATCAAAGATGACATTCACTTATAGGTGTGTACTTGTGGTGAAAGATCGGTGTAGTCTTTGTCCTAGTCATGATGAGTTGACAAAAGGAATGATAGCGACTCAAGATGCTATATGCTATTAATGTGGACCCAAAGTAGGCCTAATCTTAGAGAGAGTTAAATTGGCTAAGAGGGAGAATCGCAGCCATGTGTGACAAATATTTTACTACTATGGTGGTTTTGTACCACTGGTGGAGACTGTGTGTCTCTGGACAGTAGTTGTGTACTACTATGGAAAGATACCTCCCTAGCTAAGAGGGAGTGTTTATGTTTCAGCATCGGGCATAACTTCTCCTATATTGGGGCACAGACCAAGGGAGATAGGATACATTTATCACAAAGGTGCACTTGTGATAAATGGGCCCAGACGTAGTCCTTCCTTGACCATGACAAGGAATAATATGGACTCGAGGTGCTTGAAGTGCTTTCCACGTGTCAGTTAGCATCAAGCCGACATTCACTTATAGGTGTGTGCCTGTGGTGAAAGATCCCGGTGTAGTCTTTGTCCTAGTCATGATGATTTGACAAGGAATGATAACGACTCAAGATGCTATATGCTATTACATGTGGACCCAAAGTGAGCCTAATCTTAGAGAGAGTTAATTGGCTCAGAGGGAGAATCGCAGAAGGAGCTTCTCCTTGGTTCAGAGTTAATTGGCGCAGAGGAGTTAATTTTTGTTTTTTCCCTATCAAGTAACACAGTTCTAGCTTTCTCATTGTTGGGGCTCTTGTATCCTTTGGGGGCTTCATTGATTGCCTTGACAAGATCGTGCCAATAAGGGGAGCGAAGCACATTGAATGGGATACCACAAGCATCGAGAAATTGGACCACGTTTGCTTCAACCTCATCCCTACCTCCAATATCAAGGAAATGTGCTATTGTTCTTCTAGATCCAGAGGTTCCAGAACCACGATGAGAGGGAAATGTGTTGCCACCAAATCTAGATGAGGCATCGGATTGAAGCTTTTGGTTTTTACCATACTTTTTTTGTGCAACTTCCTCTATCTTTATATATTTTTCTCGTTGCTCCTTGGATATATTAGGGCAAACTATAATCCCAATGGACTCCTTGGTATCATCACTCTCCATTACACCACAAAGATGCCTCCTTAGATGGGTATATGAACCTGTATAAGGTTTTCCATCATGACAGCCATGAGGACATAAAAATTTAATGCTTCCACCACCTTTCCCCTCCTCAACTTTTGTTACAAATTGCCACAAGGGTCTCAATAAATCTTTGCGTCCTACATTTCCCTCTTCATTTCTCTCTTCTTCTTCAAACCCTTCACCAACTTCATATTGTGGGTCATCATGAGAATCACCACTATCATCTTCTTCCCTTCGATGCCTTCTCCCCACCAGAACCATGAGAACCCAAAAAGGAATTATAAACCAAAAGAAAACCATTTTCTTCAAGTTTTAGATGAACAACCTGCAATAAAATGAGAGAGAAGAAGGAATGGGAAAGAGTAGGAGAGGAGGAAAAAAACATTAACAAAGTTAACCAAAGGAAATGAGGGAGTTGAGGTTTGGGCTTACCTCTTTTGTTCTTGAAACTTGAAACCTTTGGAAGATGGTTGCCTTTGTTCTTTCCTCCAAGCTCCTCTTTGCTCACTCTTCCAAGCTCTCCTTTGCTTTCTCCTCCAAGTTCTCACCAAGTTCTCACAAATTTTCCCTCTCAAGCTCTCCTTTGCTCTCTCCTCCAAGCTCAAGATTAAAGAATAAGGAGAATGGAGGGGAAAGAGCTCCTTTATTCTCCTCCTTTCTTTCCCCTCAACCCTAAGCCTAAGTAGGCCCACCCTAAGTCAAAGAAATAAAAATAAAAAATGAGTTTTTGGAGTGACTTTACAGGTCCCCCTTAGAAGCGCGCAGGCCTTCCTCGGAAGCACCCGTGAAGCGAGCTTCGGAAATGGCAAGAAACATGCCAAAAACTCCCGAAGCACACTTCAGCCAGAGCTTCCTGGATGCACCCGCTCGGATCGACCGAGCTTGAGGGCTTTGAAGGAGAGCTTCCTGCAACATTGGTTTTGACCTCATTGCCCAAGAATTAGGCACTGATCTACTTGAATCCATCACTATACATCCATTGCATAGCATAGGGGGGAGAGCTTCCTGCAACATTGGTTTTGACCTCATTGCCCAAGAATTAGGCACTGATCTACTTGAATCCATCACTATACATCCATTGCATAGCATAAAATATTAGATTTCTAAATCTGATTTTTTTCAAGGGTTAGTAAGGACTTATTTAGCAATCTCAAATAGGGAAACCCATATTGTGCTGGAGGAGAGCCAGCCTAAGTTGTCCTAAGCTTGCTACTTTATTATTGGACTTGAATTATCTCTAAATGCAGGTTTGGAAGGTAACAAGAAAGATTAATGTAAACATTAAAGACTAGAAAAGACAGAATTTGATTGAGAAAAATATGAAAATGGCCTATTCCAAAAGACCAAACATACACACACATAAAAATAATAAGACAACTCAAACATAAACCAGCAGTCAGATTAGTCATGTGGCCTTCAGTTGTAAAAGGTGTTGAACTAAATAAAGCACAAGTCTTGGCTCCATTCTTGGCTCCATTCTTAATGTCCCATTGTTCACTCCATACTGACATCATAATAGCATTTGTGTACTCAGTATATTTACATAAATAAATGATTTTAGGCATAATTTTAACACAAAGTAGAACAGATCAAGATACCTGAGTTATCAAGTTCGGGAACATAAAGAGTGGAAATCTCAATACTGCAAACAAGGAAAGAGATGAAAAGGCTTTTGCAGGTGTCAAATCACCACCAAGCATAGTATACATCCCAAAAGCAAGCACAGTCACAACAACTGGAATACTATTCAGAAGGAAGCTGTTGCACTGCAAAATAATAACAGGTTATTAGAAAAATCACAAATTATCATGGAAGCATAAGAGAATAAATGGATGGAATAAAAAACATTGTAGACAGAATTTTGGTAACATAATTTCTATGAATTAAAAAAAAAAAAGAATTTGATTTCATGACAACAAGTAACACTTAGGCAGTCTGAATCTATACCGATCCCAATAGTTGTGCCTTCCGAAACCAGCTGAGCTCATCATTCCTAATAGTCTGGACTTTTGACCGAAAACTATTTTCCCATGCATAGCATCTGTAGGTATCATAGGAACATCATCAAGACTCCATAGCGCAGATAAACGATATTTATACAGGGTTTATGGTTTCTTAATCACAGGAACAACTTACTTGACTGTATCCATTGCAGCCAGGATTTCATTCATAAGACCAATCCTCTTGTCTGTACGCAGCAAACCTTCCTTTGATAGTTTCTGCATCCTACTAATGATAAATGTCTGACCAAACACAACAAGAGTAAATACAATGGTGTCAATTTTACATGAATTGACAAAACAAGTATAGTAGTTGATAAAATTCAAAAAAGGGAAAGCAGATTAAGAAATCTTCTACTCAGGAATGCAACAACTAAATGCCTGTGGGACTAAACCAATGTTAAAAATACAAATAGAGGGGATACATAGTCGTGCTCTATCCTCTGGTACTCTTTCCTCAAGTTTCAAAACACAAGCCACTGATTGACACTCTGGTAATTGTTTTCCAATGATACGATAGTTACATTATTAAAGAATCAAAAGTTGAGTTTCCGTCATAGTCTATAAGCTATTCATTCAGATGACACTAATCTTAGGCAATGCAATGAACAAATACGGGAACATGATAAACATGGTTTTACAATAACACTAATATTCATAGGGCATACATACTATGAACTTTTGGCAGAAATATGAGGGTTTTCTTAATTACAAAAGTAGGCTTCCATGCATCTATATCTGTAAGCAGATTTGAAAATGCAGCTATAGTTAGCAACCTATGTAAGCCAAAAATAACAGAATGGATTTCTATACTATGGGTCAAGAATCAAAGGACAACAGCCATCATATAATAGAGCATTTAAGCTACAGCTCCCTTTCAGTTCTTTCCTTTTAATTTTTTGACCTATGGGCCTGTTACTCACTCACATCTAGGGGTAACTAAAGGAGATTTTTTCTTATCTGATCCATATCATAGAGAACAGTTCCATAGACGAGATCCATGGCTCTAAACAAACAGTTGACCAATGATGCTTTCCACATTTTGGTCAGCTCATTCACATTTGATGATTATGGTCCTTGACATACTGAGTTAAGTGTTAATGCCTTAGGTATTTGTCATGAAAGTCGTGACCATTGGATAAGTCAGATAATGGATCATGATGCTCTAAATTTGTGCCTTTTTCCTTGTTTCACCTTGGTGGTCATCATCATCTCCTAGATACCTATTGTCAATCTTGGGTAGAGTTGTACCACGAGAGGGCTTTGAGAGGTGTAGCGTGTCCATATCTTAACCCATACTTATCACTCTTCATCCTGCCCAATTTCTGTTGTCCCACTTTTGGGTTGGTTGTCATATGTCAGAGATATAGGTTCATGCTGAAGCTTTTCCAGGTCCTAACAAGGTGCCAACTAGGTCTGTCTTTGACCTCAAGTTGGCTCTAAGTTTCAACTGTCAAACAATGTTTTGCTGCTGTTTTATAACAGCAAACTGTTCAGGAACTTCTTTGCTGTTTTGTTACGGTTACATAGGCCATTTAGGTGCTCTAGTGTGTAGTTTTTGTCACCAACATGTTAGCACATGCATACCATAAATTATGTAACACACCTATAGATCTTTACTGCTGAAATAATGCTGTTCTAAACACTAGCATACATGAAAATAAACACAGGTACTTTTGGTCAACATGACCCTGGATAAAACCCCCCGGAGAAAACCAGTTTGGAATATGAGTGTATATATGTGGACAATAGAAGGTGGAATACAACAAGTACATGAAACAAATGAACCTGATACAATAGCAGCTTGACTCAAGCTACAACACAAGTCCAAGAGGTAGAGATGCACCCTCCTCACAAGTTGCCCAATCCACTAAAATGAGGCGCCCTAGCTGCTGGAAGCTCTGATGGAGAAACCCTTGCACACAACTCTGAATCTGTGCTCTACCTCTCCACTGAAACTGTCCTCAAAGCAATCTGACCACTGCAAGACTGCCCTGCTATAAGTGTGCCCTCCTCCTCAAGTGCACCCTCTTCCAAGCACGATCAACTCCCACAAATAAATGAGGGTCTAAGCCTCCTGGCTACCTCCATCAATAGGGGCACCCAAGCTTTCCTCAACCATAGCCACCATCCTCTCCTCAATGCTCCCTCTAAAACTCTCCAAGTGAACATAAGAGTGAATAAGCTCTTCTTTTCGCTTTGCGCCCCTCTTGAACCTCCATAAGGAAACCTAAATATTGGATGGATGAGATCATCCTATATCATCTCCAATCTAAGGTTGAGATCATCCCATAATAATCTCACTCAAAAACCCACTTTGAGTTAAGTTCCCTAAGTTCACTTTATGTCTCCTAATTCACCCACAAAGTGAATTAATAGTCATTTAGGCTAAAATGACCAAATTTCACTTTTGACTTAAATCTCCTAAGTCAAAGTGAAATTAGACATAAACTATAAGGCTCAAAGTACATAGTACTTCCCACATGTGTTTAGAACCTCACAAACACAAGGGGAACACTTCTCAAGGTACACAAATCTCAACACTCCCTCTTACCAAGGAAAGTGTTTCTCACCAAGCCCATCTTGTCTCTGAAGTAGACATGTTTTCCCCTTGGCAGGGCCTTGGTGAGGATGTCTGCAATCTGCTCGTCAGTCGATATATACTGTAACTGTACTGCCCCTCTCTGAACCCAATCTCTGATGAAGTGATATCTGATCTCAATGTGCTTCGACCAGTCATGGAAAACTGGATTCTCAAAGAGTTTGATACAACTCTGATTATCGCAATGTATGACAGTCGAAGGCATCTCTTGACCAAATAATCCTACCAGCATCTTACAAAGCCAAATGGCCTCACAACTGGCCTGACTGGCCACCATGTACTCTGCCTCGACGGAACTCAAAGAAACTAACTTCTGCTTTTGGCAAAACCAGGAAACAAGTCCTAACCCCAACCCAAAGCAACACCCTGAGGTGCTTTTCTTGTCGGTAGCACATCCTGCCCAGTCTGAGTCGGTGTAGCCAACCAAACTGACCCCATCACCTCTGATATAGTCCAGGCCAACATCAATTGTCCAAGCAATGTACCTCAACACATATTTTGCCCCAATCCAGTGAACACTCCTCGGCTCTACCATATGTTGGCTGAGAGTGTTCACGGCAAAACAAATATCTGGTCTAGTGTTGATCAAATACATAAGTGAACCGATCAACTGGCTATAAACTGTAGCATCTACCAACTGGGAATCTGAAGCACTAAGCTTCTTCCAGTTGGTAACCATGGGTATCGACATAGGTCTACAGTCCTCCATATGAAATCTGCTCAGAATATCTGCAGCAAACTTCCCCTGCCCGAGAAATATCTGTCCCTCCTCCTGCCATACCTCCATACCCAGAAAATAGTGCATCAACCCAATGTCACTCATCTCAAACTCTGATGCAAGTCCCATCTTGCACTCAACTATGAGATCCTTTGCTCCTATGATGAACAAGTCATCCACATACAGAATGAGAACGAGCGTGTCCTCACCTTTAATGATGTAATAGAGGTTAGGATCAACATCGCTCTTCTCGAAACCCATCTGAAGCAAGTATGTGTCAATACGTGAATACCAAGCTCTATGATCTTGCTTCAGAACATAAAGTGTCTTTCTCAAAAGGCACACGTGAGACTCCCTCTCACTCACTTCGAACCCCTGTGGCTACTCAATGTACACCTCCTCCTCTATAAAGCCATTTAGAAATGTGGTCTTCACATCCATCGGATGTATGCTCCAACCCATCTCCGCCGCTATGGTAATAATACTCCTGATCGAGGTGTATCTCGCAACTGGTGCGAATGTCTCATCATAATCGACTCCCTCTATCTGAGAGAAGCCTCGCGCCACAAATCAAGCCTTGTGTTTCTCTATGCTTCCATCTGCAGCATACTTGGTTTTGTACAACCACCCGGAAGTCACAACTGACTTCCCCACTGGCCTCGGAACCATCTCCCAAACATCGTTGCGCATAATGGAGTCATACTCCTCGAGCATGGCCTCTCACCAAACCTATTGGTCCACTGCCTGCGCAAATGTCTATGGCTCAGTATCTGAGATACTCGTCACTAAATCCGAATAGGATCCAAGTCTCACTAGAGGTCTACTCTCTCTGAACTATCTCTTAGGCTCGCCTACATTCTCCTTGGCTTCCTTCAGGTTCTCCTGAAACCATCTAGGTCTCCTCTTCCCTGAAGTAGTCAATGGAGAAGTAAGATCTCCCTACCCAAGAGTATTTGTCTCGAGTCTAGTCTCAATACTCTGAGATCCTGAAGTCTCTGCCCCCTTTGACTGTGACCCTGAAGTTCTACAAGGTGACCCTGTCACCCCTGAATCTGGCGTACCAGAAACCTGAGGCTGTGCTCCCTCTGAGACATCAATTGGTGCCTCTGCATCATCCTCCACACCGACTCTCGACTCAAGAGATCTATGAAAAGCCTTACCCTCCTCAAATCTGACATCTATGCTCACCACCACTCTCCTCAATGATGGAATGTAGATACGGAAGGCTTTGGAAACCTGTTAGTATCAAACTAGAATCCCCTACTGGGTTGTGGGGTCTAGCTTTGTCCTCTTCTCTAAGGGGACATGAGAATAGGTCAAGCACCCAAAAATCCTGATGTGCTCGACATCGGACCTCCTACTAGTGAAGGCCTCCTCAGGAGTCATCTTCCCCAAAATCCTGTGGGGACTCCTGTTCTGCAACTAAACTGCAGTAGCAATCGCCTCTGCCCATAGGTAAAGAGGCAAACTCTAATCATGCAGCATAGATCTCGCTACACCTGTGATCACCCAGTTCTTCCTCTCGGCAACCCCGTTCTGCTGTGGTTTTAGGGTACAATCATCTGTCTTATAATCTTAGAATGGGCACAGAAGTATATAAATTGAGTGGACGAATACTCTCCTCCATTATCTAACAACAAGACCTTCATCTTCTTTCTAGTCTGGTTCTCCACAAGAGCTTTGAACTCTTGGAACCTCTTGAAGACCTCACTCTTGGTCTTCAGGAAATAGATCCAGGTCTTCTTTGAGTAGTCATCAATGAATGTGGGATAGTACTCACGACCACTCAAGGACGCCCGAGACATGGGCCCACACACATATGTGTGTACTAAATCCAATATCCCAGTTGACCAGGTGTCACTGTTGGTGAACAAGGCATTTGTAAACTTACCAAGCACACGCCCTCTACAAACATCCCGATGCTCTCTACTGATCTGTGGCACTCCTGTCACAACCTCTCTCAGTCCTCCAAGAGCCCCATGATGAAGGTGAGCCATCCTCCGATGCTATAACTCACATAATTGTTTGTTGTTGGCATTGCTCACTGCCAAAGCATGAAGAGGCTGAAAAAGCAATTTGAACAGTTTCCCATCAGTCCAATCAACTGCCCTGAGGTGAGAGAGGACCCCTTAGGGTGTATGAAGACCTCTGTCCCTCTGAAGGACACCTCAAGACCCCTATCTTGGAGGGTGGAAACTGAAATCAAATTCTTCTTCAGCCCATGGACATAGAGAACATCCCTAAACGATATAGGTGGCATGTCGTCTCTCTGAAAGGTAACAATACCAATCCCAGCAACTCTGACCAAGGAGTCATCACCGAGAGCAATCTCCCTCCTGACATCTGTGTCTCTGAGATCAATCAAGTGCTCTCTCACTCCAGTCATATGGCTCGAAGCCCCGCTGTCAATATACCAGATAGTGGGTGTCGTCTCAACTAAAGTGCAACATATGAGGAAAGCACACTCTCTCTCAAACAAAGTTCGAAACTTTGCCTCCTCTGTTGTAGCTGCGGTACCACCCTTCTTTTTTATGTTGGGACACTCTCCAACATAGTGCCCCATATTCTTACAAACAAAGCACTTCACTTTCCCCATATGTCTCTTATGCCCACTACTGTGCTCTCCCTATGGCGGGACCCCAAACTTGGGACCCTGTCGACCTCCCTTGCGGGTCTTCTTCTTGCCCTTTGTCCAAAGAGCAAGAACCTCATCACCCTACAATGTTTGTTGTTGTCCAGAAGTCTTTGATGTAAGTCTAGTCTCCTCCTGAACGAAATCATCCCACATCCTCTCCCAAGTGGGCAAGATCTCTCTGGCAACAATGCCATGAACAAATGGACCCCATGGTTTGGTGAAGTTGTTTAAGGTTGTCCTCACCATAGAGTCTGGGTCCACTACCTCTCCAACGGCTCCAAGCTTGTCTCTAATCTAGGTGTATCGGCCAAGGTAAGAAGTAACTGACTCATTCTTGAGCATTCGAATGCCCCTGAGTCGATCAAACAGAACCATCTTCCGGTTCTAGTTAGAGATCTGGTAAATATTTGCATAGAGATGCCCACATATCAAATGCATAGTCTTTCCCAGTCAAGTGGGGAATGATGTAATCCCTCACTGCATCACACATCGTCCTCTTCGCCTTGATGTTCCTCTTCCTGAACTCTGCTAACAAGATGAGAGCAATAGTAGGAGGAACATCAACAGGCGCCTCAATTATAACCCATAGTTCGAGGTCCTCTAAGACAAAGACGATCCTGGCCTTCAAAGGAAACCAATTGCTAGCTCCAGCTAGCCTATCCTCCACACGCATCTGAGACGCTGACATCTCTCCCTACTGCACTCAAACTGATGCTGCAACTGCAAAAGAACGTTGTCTCACTCCTGTCAACACAAGTGTGAAAAGAGGCAAACGAACAACGACCTCACTCCTACCAATATAGGTGTGAAAAGAGATCGTGAAAAAATCAGCCTCACTCCTAGCAAGTAGGTGTAAAAAGAGGCTGACCAAATGTCCACTGACTGTCCTACAACTCTCCACAAAAATTATGCCAACAAGCTGCCACTAAACTCTATCAATAGCTGTCCATAAAATCTGCCCAAAAGATGTCTAGAACAGTCCACAAAATGTTGTCCAACAATCAGCAAAAATCAGCCACCAAGCTCTGATACCATGAAGATTTTCCATGTCCTAACAAGCTGCCAACTAGGTCTGTCTTTGACCTCAAGTTGGCTCTAAGTTTCAACTGTCAAACAATGTTTTGCTACTGTTTTATAACAGCAAACTGTTCAGGAACTTCTTTTATGTTTTGTTACGGTTAATAGGCCATTTAGGTGCTCTAGCATGTAGTTTTTGTCAACAAGATGTTAGCACATGCATACCATAAATTATGTAACACACCTACAGATCTTTACCGCTGAAATAATGTTGTTCTAAACACTAGCATACATGAAAATAAACACGGGTATTTTTGGTCAACATGACCCTGGATAAAACCCCCACGGGGAAAACCAGTTTGGAATATGACTGTATATATGTGGAGAATAGAAGGTGGAATACAACAAGCACATGAAACAAATGAACCTGATACAATAGCATCTTGACTCAAGCTGCAACACAAGTCCAAAAGGTAGAGATGCGCCCTCCTCACAAATTGCCCAATCCACTGAAATGAAGTGCCCTAGCTGCTGGAAGCTCTGATGGAGAAACCCTTGCCCACAACTTTGAATCTGTGCTCTACCTCTCCACTGAAACTGTCCTCAAAGCAATCTGACCACTGCAAGTCCTCCCTGCTATAACTGTGCCCTCCTCCTCAAGTGCGCCCTCCTCCAAGCAAGATCAACTGCCACAAATAAATGAGGGTCTAAGCCTCCTGGCTACTGTTAGAATATAAGTGGATGTGCTCGTTTACCATTGACAATACCCTTGTCACCCAACCATAGGCCGAAGCCACCCTCCGAGCACGTTAACCTTGACAGAGAATCACTCCGGAAGCAAACCCTAGGCTAGATAGCCAAACAAAGGGCAGTGCACCTTTCCCCAAGGATAACACATCAACAAGAGCTGATCAAATAGTCCAAACCCTAGCCAAGAGATAATCCAAGCGTAACTGCTAGTTGCAGCAGCTACAACGACAACTTTCCTCCAAACCTACGCAGAAACTGTGTAATTGCAGTGCGCACAAGTGCTGCTCTACAATTCTGAGACTGCCTGCCAGAATGAGAATTGGCCTCCTCTATTTATACTAATTCTGGCTCACTGCCTGGGCCAACTTCTCATTCTGGGTATCTATCTGTTAAGTATATATTATTATTTTTGGCCGACTTATTCTCTTGGAGGCTAATAACCTAATATAAATTATCTTCTTGAGCCGACAAGTCTTCTACGGTTATTAGCCAACTCATTAGGGTTTCTTCTTGCTTCTCGGAGTATTCTATCCTCGTCAGGTTTACACGTGGAGGTAAATACTTCCCACAGCTACCATAATATCAATACTCCCTCCTAGCTAGGGAGGTATTAAAGGTAATGGTCTTGAGCACAAAACATACCATTCACCCGGTAGCATCAACATAGTTATATAGAAGAGATCATGACTAGATCATGAGCACCATCATCATCATCAGTTGCATCATCTCTCGAAACCATACTCTATCTGCATAATCAGACATGATGCTCACTCCACAAAGTGATACAAGAGCCATTCTCCTAATCTAGAAGAGTAAATGTTCTGAACCATTTTCTGTCTGGAAAATCTCTGTTCATCATTCATCTGGTTGATAATTATTTACCAAACTGTTGACAATCTTCAAGGTAATCCGAATAAAAATAGAACACAACTGTGTCTATCCATAGTAGTACATAACTACAATCCAGTGGTACACTACCACACCAAGTAGAAAACAAGTACGTGATCAATAACGTATAGTCACGAACAATGGAACACATCCACCACAGTAGTATACATCTACTGTCATACAGTCTTCATAACAATCATCTGATATCAACCTGCACAAAAACAATGCTATGATATAAACTGAATCATCTGGGCCAATCTTTCACTCACAACTGTGAGATCTGAAAGAATATATGCCCTTAGAGTAGAACAATGAGATAGCTGGACTATTCTTCTAAAGCAAGGAAGAATAATTGTCCTGTCTTCTGAACCTGGACCATTCCCCACCCTAGGCCATTCTTCCTACACTAATCAAAGTGCACCCTGGAGAGAATGTATAAACCCTAAGGAATGCATGTCCCTGATTGTTGAGCCTGGACCATTCCCCACCCTGGGCCATTCCTCCTACACTAATCAAAGTGCACCTTGGAGAGAATGTATAAACCCTAAGGAATGACTGTCCGAACCATTTCCTCTGTTAACCACAAGAGGAAAAGACTGTCCTGTATCAACCTCCAAAACAGACCATTCCTCATGTTAACCACAATGAGAAATCGTTGTCCGGCGAGGCGGGCCAGTCTTCTTGAGTA
>SNQJ01S0045918.1:64268-76223 GCA_010110895.2 Picea sitchensis
TTATACAAGCCACCTTCTTCTGTTCCAATAACAATTGCATCTTCTATGGTTTTTCCTTTAGGCTACATGAGGACTTCACCATCTATGAATGCAACCCTGTGTTGAGATTTGGGTACCTTGGAAAGTGGTCCCCTTATGTTTGTGAGCTTCTAAACACGTGGGAAGTACTTTGTACCTTATATTATGTACTTTATGTCTAATTTCACTTTGACTTAGGAGATTTAAGTCAAAAGTGAAATTTGGTCATTTTAGTCTAAAATGATAATTAATTCACTTTGTGGGTGAATTAGGAGACATAAAGTGAAACTATGGAAACTTAAGTAAAGTGGGTTTTGAGTTGAGATTTACTTGAGATGATCTCAACCATTGACTTGGGATGAGATGAGATGATCTCATCCACCCATCTTTTAGGTTTCTTCATGCATCCTTAAGGAGGGCGCATAGGGCAAAGGAGATCTCAATTGTTCACTTGTTCACCTTGAGAGTTTCATGAGGAGTAGAGAGGTGAGAATTTAGCAATCTAGGGCGCACATGTTCATGGAGGGTGCAAGGCAGGTTGGAGTCTCGTTTATTTGTATTGAGTGTATTTGCTAGAAGGAGGATGCACTTGAGGAGGAGGGCGCAAGTCTACCTGGTAGCATTTTGTGTGGAGATTTCTTGTTTTCGATGTGGGTTGTGGAGAGGGCAAGCAAAGGGCAGTTTGCATGCAAGGGTTCTTCAATCAACAAAGAGACAGAGCAAGGGCGCAAGTATCTTCAGGCATAGTCAAGGAAGGAGGGGGCGCACATCCCAAGGAACCATTGCAGAGCTTGTGTTGAGCTTGCAGAGTATCAGGTTCCTTTGTATTTATCTTCCTTGTTGTATTACATGCTTGAAGCACACCATATATATACATTAATCTCAAACTGGTTTTCCCCAAGCGGATTTTATCCAGGGTCATGTTGACCAAAAATACCTGTGTTCATTTCATGTATGTTAGAGTTTAGAACAACATTATTTCAACAGTAAAAGATCTCTAGGTGTGTTATATAGCTTATGGTATGCATGTGCTAACATCTTGTGATAAAACTACAAGCTAGAGCACCCATTTGGCCTATGTAACCGTAACAAATCAGCGAAGAAGTTACTAACCAATTTGTTGTCCTAAAACAACAGCAAACCATTGCTAGACAGTTGAAACTTAGAGCCAACTTGAGGTCAAAGACAGACCTAGTTGGCAGCTTGATAGGACCTGGAAAATCTTCACCCTGAAGCCTTTCTTATCTAAAGTTGAGATAGAAAGCAAATTCTTCGTCAAACCCGATACATATAGTACATCCTTCATCTTCATTGGGTTCCCTGAATCAAATTTGTAGGTAGATTCTCCCACTCCTTTGATAGGGTATTGGTAATTATCTCCAAGTATAACTTTCTGGAGAAAGTTCTTTTCTATAAGGCTAGAGAGAATGTCTCTCTGACCTATCATGTGCTTAGAAGCACCACTATCTATGAGCCAAGTATCCTCTCAAGGTGACACTAATCCTGAGAGGGCAGAGAATACGACATAGTCTTCAATCTTTTCTTTAATCATCTTTGTGGGTGGCTCATCTTCTTCAATTGCATGGGCATGGTGTCTTTTGTTATTTCTCTTCTTGTATTCTTCTCTTCTAGCTGGACAATTCTTAGCAATATGTCCCATCTTGTCACAATGTTAACATTGATAAGAGGAGAAATCCTTTTCTCTTCTTTGACCTTTCTAAAACTTCTGGAATCTCTTAGGAGGGTGAGATTCCTTATGTAGGTGTGTCTCCTTCTTGAAGTGAGACCTTCTCTTTCCTCCTTTAGCATGAGCAGCTAGGGCTTGATCTTCATCCCTTAATAGTATTGCTTCTCGGTTAGCTACTCTTGCTTCTTCTTGAACACATTCTTCCCAAAGACTGTCAAATTGGAGTTCATCTTCATCTAGGTTGTCTCCAACTGCTTCTAGTTGTTCCTTGAATTGAGAAACCCTAGAGAAGTAGTCATGAACGGTTTCTCCTTTCTCCATCTTTGTATTTTTGAGTTGGGTTCTCAAGTTCATCTTCCGGTTAATGTTTCTTCCTTCATACATTTTGGTTAGGGCATCAAACATTTCTTTTGGAGTATTTCTTAGAAGCCACTTGAGGGATCAAGTGGTCTTTAATAGAGTTTGCAATGATTCTCTTGGCCCTAACCATATCTTTCTAGTACTTTGCTTTAGTTGTAGCATCTACAGATTCTGGTACATTTTCCTTGATGAATCTTGCAAGGTCAATCTCTTCAAGAATGAGTGCAATCTTATACTTCCAGGCACAGAAGTTATCCACACCTTCTAACTTGTCAACAAGCTTGGTGCTTGCAGACATCTTGACCTGGAGCTGGGAAAATGACCAAAAATTGAAAGTGCTCAGAAATTAGATCTGAACTTACCAAGAGGTGCACTTCGCTGAGGCGAGTAGCCTGGTGCAATCTGTTTTCTGAAAATCCAAATTTTACCACTTGAAACTTGGCCTGCACAAATATGGACTGGAACTTCTAGTACTGGTTCTGGTTTCCTCGTTTTTTGGTACCAGTTAAAACTAGGGTTTCACTTTCCGGAGACTCTGGCCACTGAAAAGGTGTGCTCAAGCTGCCAATGAGTTCGCTAGCCTAGGGCGCACTTCCCTAGGTAGTTTTTAGGCTGAAATTCTCTTCCAACAAAAATCCCTAATTTTCTTGTACGACAACAGTGACGCTTTTGGTAACCTAGTGAAAGGTGTTCTATTCAGTCAAGCTCTGATCCCATGTTAAATTTAGAGCTGCTATTAAGTTCTTTTCAATTTACTAGACAATAATAGCATAAGCAGGATCACTGAAAGATACACAATCACAAGGTACACAACATTTATCCTAGGAAACCCTCATGGGGGAGAAAACCTAGCAAAAACTTCCTTAATATAGATTGCCAATACAATGCCAAGATAAAATACCAAACGCAAGAGAATATCCAACACTAAGCAATGCACCTCTCTCTTACTTCTTCCGGCAACTACAACTTCCTTCAAACTTGCGCACTAGATGAGTGACTTCAGTGAGTGAGCTAATGAGGCGCCTTCCACTCTTATACTGACTGGCAGGCGCTAGGGTGTTGTCTCTTCATCAAGCAGGGCCGACTTCTTCACTTAGTGGCTAAACCCACTTTAATTAGGCCTGGGGGGCGACTTCTTAATTAGCAACATATAATTAGGGTTTGACCAATCCACAAAAGGGGATTTGGTCATACATAAGTCTCGACATGAACAATCCACAAAAGGGGATTGATCTATTTAATAATAACTCAATTATAATTAGAATATACTTCGCAGTTACAATATTTCAACAATACCCTATTAAGGGCTAATGATGACCCTCCCATACCTAAACTTGGCAAATTGTATGAAGTCTATGAATTAATGTGAAGTTTGAAGATGATGCTTAATGTGATCTACCTAATGGCCATTTACATTTGACATGACTCACTTTTTACGTTGCATTGGACTTGCGTACATGCCTTCGGCTTGATGGCTACATTGGGTGACTTGAGCCCTCTTTGGACGATGTTCTTGAGCCCTCTTTGGCCAATGAACTTTGCATGGATATGACTTGGATTGAGCCTTGGTCAGTTGGAGGATGTTGAGGAGGCCACCTACACAATTGATGGAGGTCATCCCACTTCTTATGAGGTTGTTGGGATTCTTTCCTTTTTGAGGGGACGTTGCAGCTTTGGGAGATGATTTTGCACTTGGAGGATGAAACCTTGCACCCTTTGAAGGGAACGTTTCACTTTGAAGCCCCTACACATGACTCTAATTGAGCGAGTCGTCCACTCTTGGGAGACCACACGTGCCACATGTGTGACTTTGAGCATGCATTTATGGAGGACATCTTTGCATTTGAGCATTTTTACTTCATCTTGGGAGCATCATTGGGGGTCTTTTGACTCATCCACTCTTGTATCATGGATATTTTATGTATTATGACCTTATCTCTAGGGCTTATAAAGAGCTAAAGGCATTTTTATATTTTCCTGGGTTTTAAAGCTAGGAAAATATTGTTATTTTAATGAGAAGGGTGCTAGATTTCTCATATAAATAAGAGAAGCACTCCTCATTTGGAATCATTACTAGAACTTGTGGAGAACATTACTTGTCTACTTCTTCTCTTCTATATTTGCTACGGATGGATAATTAGAGGGACTCCTTGAGGATGGTGTCTTGTGGATTGTCTTTCAAATTTCATGGATGCTCTTCACTAGGGTTTTAAAGATGAATCGATTTCTTGAGTAAGTGGTATCACTTGATCTATTGGATGTTTTTTAGGAATGATTTTAAGTGTAGTTGTACTTCTCTAGTTATGGTGGTGCACTCTCTTTAGTTTTTTCTTGAACAAGTCCCTTCTTCATAAATTTTGGAAGATTACTAATGAAGTATCTTCCCTTGAACTATCTTGGAATTTGTAAGGCAATAGGTGGATTTGTCAGGGTTTTTAGTGGACCCTAGTTCTACTTACATCTTCTCAAGGGAGTCCTTAGTTGACCCCATATGTCCAAAAAAAATAGTAGGCACTAGTCTTCTCCCATCTAATCAATCTTAAATCCAAATTTCACCTTTTTATTTCTGTTTTAAGGCAAATCTAGGATTTTATAACAGCTTACATACATTTCCAGCCATAAAAATCCCTAGACGTCTTGGTATTTATGCATGTACTTAACCTAAAAATCATTTTATTGTCATAAATTGTCTTGCTGATTTATATCACAGCCTTATTAGGCTTGGACGTCTTGGTATTTTGACTGTTACATACCTTCTAATTTTCAGAATTAGCTAGTTGTATAAACCCTAGTTTCATCCATTGTTTTAGCCCTAATTTCTACTTGTTTAATACTTTTTCAAAGGGCTTATGTTGACTGCTGGTGTAACTTGTTTATTGTTGTGATTTTCATCTTTTATACAAGTTGTATAACAGCCACTAGTAATTTTCAGATTTGTAGTGTTTGGGGATCATTTTGCATTGGATAATAACTTGACAAACCCTCAAATCAGCTTTAAAGCAAATGAAACCCAATTTGGAATTTACTTTGAGTAACCACCTAATCCATAACTTGCTTGATATATTTAATTGGTGGTATAATGGGTGCTATATAGGAGACCTTAGATTTGATTGTGTCTTGTCTTAGGAACCCTAGAGGTAACTAGGGAAGCCTCCCTTGTGTTGGATCCATCCTTCACTAAATGAGGGAAGTTGTTGCCTAGGTGATAGTGGCAATACTTCTAATGTTCCACTCATCTTTGTACCTTGTGAAGGCTTTGCACTAGGGTGCAATATTGTATGACAACAAGGCCATTAGAAATGTTTCCCGGGCCATTGCTACCATTTCTAAAAATGGGAAATATTTCCAGGTCATGGGAAATGTTTCGTACAGCCTTACTTAGAAGCATCTCCCAGTTCTGAGAGTCAACTCAGACTTGAAACCAAAATGATTCTCTTCCAGATATCTAGATCCTGACACCGAGAAATATATAAAAACCATGTGCATTAGGCTCCGAGATTGAATCTCATAACCCTGCACAGAAATATGATACATGAAGTACCAGACTTACTAACAAGAGTTGTCAGAAATGAATAAAACATTATCCTACAAGGGAGTATTCATCTCTAGATAAAGTTAGTTTACAATGCAGAACCACCGCTTTATGCAAGGTAACCTTATGAATTTTAGAAGAATCTGGTCCTGCTATATACAACGTAATTTACCCTTGAGTACTGACCTCCCAGTGCCCACCTTGAATGTATCAAGAAACCTCAACTAAGCCATTCTGTGACCTAAAAACAGAATTCAAGGCTTCCTTTCAAAATTGAAGCCCTTCTTGGCATATACCAAATATATAAGGTGGGTAACTCTTCAGCCGTTCTTACTAACTCCTAATAGAAACACCATAACCTATATGTGAGTATCATTTCTGCATCATGAGTGTGTGTATGTTCATTGTGTGTGCGCATTAAAGAAAGAGAGGGCAGTGAACATCATGTCGATATTGGAAGAATAGACCAAACCTCAATCAATCTCGACTACTATTAATGATAAAGTATAAACCCATAGATAAAATAACAAATCTTATATAAAGAATTTTAAAATCAATTCCAGTTCAAGAAAATATGATCACCTCAGTATGATCAAGCATTTAACATAATGAGAAAATCAAGCCTGCCTACTAGATGCATCAACATGCATTCATATAATGAATCAAACCCACTTTCCCTGTTCCTTCTTATTGGCTTCAAAACAATTTCTCTCCAGAAACTCATGTTGTAAACCTAGTCTACCCTTGTGCTCTATATGTAAAAGATTTGTTAGACAAGATCTTTTTATAGCAAACATTGACTCGTAAATATTCAATAGTCTACAAATCGAATGGGAGAAACAAAAACATGTAGGACATATCTAAGAAAATACAGAGCTTTGATTAGAGCATAAGATGATTCCATTGTGTAAAGGGCAAGGCAAATCCAATCATTTTGGTGCTTTCTTCAAAACACACTACAAGTCTCACTCAAAAACTGACAAGTTCATTTCATAGCAAACATTGACTTGTAAATACTGATAAGATCTACCTATTGAATGGGAGAAACAAAAACATGTAGTATCATCTAAGAAAATAAAGAACTCTGATTGGTGCATAAGATGATTCTCTAATTAAAGGGCAAGGCAAATGCAATCCTTCAAGAGCGTGCTCCAAACACCACAAGTCTCACCCAAAAACTCTCCTTGCTTCCATGCTTCACACACATAATAGAAAACACAACATATAAACTGTAAGTTGTAATGATACCTGTACTGGGAACATAAGCACCAATACTGATGCACCAAACAGTGAAGCCATGCCAAGTTGTTTATAGAGAAGAACAATAGCAACAACAATACGGAGAGGAGCTGACCAGAGGCCATGGACCTGTTGGCAAATTTGCTGCAAAAGGAACATGAAGTCAGATGAAGGCAATCTGGTATTATACAATGAACATGGTGAAAGAATTATAGAGAATGCACTGCAAATGGCATTAAGGAAATAAATACAAAGAAATGCAATTCCTACAAAGCATTGCTGGCAATGACATTAAGGGAAACAGTTAGAAAATGCACAATAACAATGTCCAGATTATACTACTAGAATTAAAAATTACAGAACCATTTCCCATTTTTACTTTTGGGTGCAAAATTGACCTGGAAATAGAGAATTCTGAAAACAAAATCAACCAAAGAGAGAAGCTTCTACAGCAGTGAAATTCTGGCATCTATTCTTTCAGGAAAACTGGTATGTTTTAAAGAAAGGAATGTGAATGATCCAAACATGCAAATATTTGTGCATATGCACTCCAGAACACATGAAATATAAAAATGTACATAAGCAAAACATTAGCTGGAATTGTTTAGAAAGCACATCAGTAATATTTTTCTGTGCATCACTAGATTTAATACCCCATCAACATTGCAATATTACAACTTATCATTATGGCATTTCTGCCAGCAGAGTTGGAGATGACTGTTCGCAGAGGAAAGGACTATATTGTCAAGGGTGCTCGGGTTTGTCCACGTCTTCAGTGGATTCAGGAGAGAGATCATGGATGAGGGCTCTAAGTTCCGTTTTGACTTCCTCGAGAGGAAGGTGGCTGCCGATAGGGTGCTTGATCTGCGTAGGGCTGATGGTTCTCTTGCCGAAGACCCTTTTGAGGTCAGAGGTATGTTCAGTTCACATTTTCAAAATATTTTTGCTCCTTAAGCCCTAGCAGATGGGGTGGTCGCTGCTAGAGATGAATGTTGCAGGTTGTCCTCGGCGAGGTTTCTAGTGGTGATCGGAACAAGTTGGATACAGATTTCTCGGGAGGAAAATCATTCTGCTACTTTGACATCCATGCCAAATGGCAAGTCACGAGATATGGATGGTCTTCCTAGTGAGTTCTACAAGGCCATGTGGGACACTATTGGTGATTATTTTTGTTGTTTGGCTTCTGAAGTGTTTGCTTCAGGTTGCCTTTCAGAGTTTCTCAATCAGGAGCTGGTCAAACTGATTCCCAAGAATGCATCTAGAGATTCCATTTGAGCTTTGCAGCCTATCACTTTGCTCATAGTTGCTTATAAAATCATGGCTAAGGCTTTGGCTTTCAGGATCTGCTTGGTTGCTAGATATGTGGTGCATCAAGAGCAAACTGGTTTTATTGAGGGAAGATGCATTCTTGACACCAAGGTTTTAACATGGGAAGCTATGGAGTGGGCTAGGGAGGCTGGTCAGCAATTATTTTGAAAATTGACTTTGAAAAGGCTTATGATTGGGTTGATAGGTCTTTTATTTCAGAGATGTTGACCTACTTAGGTTTTGGACCTTGTTGTATTGCCATGGTGAACACCCTCTTCACCAATGCTTCAACCTTTGTTTCTATAAACAATGCCTTATCCCTGGGGATCTTACATCGGTCCATTCATCACAAGTTCCCTTTGGCTCTTTATCTGTAAGTGTTGACAACGGATGCTCTGGATTACTTGTTGGAGGCTGCCTGTATTGCAGGGTAGGTTTGTGGTACTCGACTAACGGATGGTTCAAAGATGGTTAATAACCACTTTGAAGATGATTATCTCCTCTCTATGAGGGTTGAACGAGACTCAATTGATGGGGCTCTCGCATGCTTGCATACATTTTTCTCTACTTTGGGGGCTATGGTCAGTGCTCGAAAAACAGATTCTTGGTTAATTGGAGATAATGATCACTAGGGATATGATTTATTATCAGTAGCTAGCTTGTTTGTACATTTTATTTATAATGATATTTGAATCTCCAATCTTTGCTCACATAGAGATATTTGAATCATGTTGTTATCATCCTACAGAAAAGGAAGGGAAGGGAAGGATATTTTCTAGTCGTAGAAGCAATTTCAAGATGCAACAAGATAGGTGTACATGGTTGTTATTTATTCTTGTTATTGTTAGTGCACACATGCCACATAGAGGAGGGAGGGGAAGTTGAGCAAGTGAAAATAATCACCCTACAACCAATCAACTTGTTGACCACCTATTCAACTAGGGGGTCAACTCCATGTACCATGAAGAGATGCATCATCAAATGCTAACATGTCAAAGACTATTTGGTTCTACTGGGCAATTTATGCCTCCAGCACATATTTTTGTAAACGGAATTTCTGCACCCCTGCGTGGGTTAATAATGTAATAGGTCTGCATGGATCATAGTTAGGTCGGTTACTTTGGGATTTTTTCATTAGGAGAGTTCCTTTCACTGAGGGTTTTTTATCCTCAGGTTATTAATTGAGCTTTTCAGCCTTATTAATTTCCCTTGAGTTTTTCCCTCCCACCATGCAATAATTCCTCCAAAGTGGTGAAAGGCGTTCTAATGGAGTTATCCTCGGGTAACTAGTGTTTAGGAATGATGTAAATGACCATGTATAACATCTTAGAAAGTTTCGCGGAATTCCATCAAGTCTAGATAGGTTTGTTTTAATTAATTAAAATTGTCTAATGTTGGGTAATTTAATTAATTAATTTTAATTATTTTTGAGCAAATATTGTAAAAACTAGGTCCTTGGGATTTTACTAGGGGTATTTGTGCTCAAAAGAAATGGAATGAGACCCCCTACACCCTTGGACCATGTTTCAGCTCAGTCGGACAACTTTTGCTAGGTGTTTGTCCACCAGGAGTCTCAGTCCGTCAAAAACAACAATTTTTATTGCTAAGTCATGACATATGTAAAATGTCAACTTTGTAATTTATGAGCTAATGGGGTAAAGTAATGATGAAAAAGTGTGAGAGAGATGTTTCCTAACCTAAACCAACCTTTTACACCCCCCTTACCCACTCACTCACTCATACCCTCATGCCCCTAGGGGGATTTGCGCCCCCTCTCCTTGCAAAAACCTTTGAACTTAATTTTTAAAGAGTTGTGGGCCCCTTTCTCCACATGTGCGCCCTTCCTAGCCTCCCACGTCACCCTCTTGCATGGCCCCACCTACTCCAACTCACATCCACCTTACCAATCCACTCCAAAACCCTAAAGTTGCGCCCCCTCCTTGAGATCCTCTCTTTTGACTTGGATGTGACACTTGGCAATGATCCAAGAGGGGTCGTTTTGCCTCTTGAGGTATAAATAGAACCCCTCCCTCCCTCATTTCTACACCCTATCTTGAGCTAGTGTTATGCTACTGAATTTTCACCTCATCTCTCTCTCTCTCTCTCTCTNAAAGAGTTGTGGGCCCCTTTCTCCACATGTGCGCCCTTCCTAGCCTCCCACGTCACCCTCTTGCATGGCCCCACCTACTCCAACTCACATCCACCTTACCAATCCACTCCAAAACCCTAAAGTTGCGCCCCCTCCTTGAGATCTTCTCTTTTGACTTGGATGTGACACTTGGCAATGATCCAAGAGGGGTCGTTTTGCCTCTTGAGGTATAAATAGAACCCCTCCCTCCCTCATTTCTGCACCCTATCTTGAGCTAGTGTTATGCTACTGAATTTTCACCTCATCTCTCTCTCTCTCTCTCTCTCTCGTTCATTTTGCTTCCTTTCCATTTTGCTCTTGAGAGTGTTGGAGCAACATGTTGCTGCAAGACTCTCCTCTTGAGTAATAGAAAGGCTTTGGAGGATTTGAAGAAACAAAGAGTATTCTTGTTACTTCTTGCAACTATTGATGTGATCTTGTTCTAGTTTTCTCTCTTGTGTATGCTTTAAGTTTATAGATCTAGAGTAGAAACTCCAAGCAAAGTATTTTGCTTGGATAGATTTGTGGTAGTATTATCATAGATCTAGTGAAGTGTTTATTTGGGTATTGCAAAGTATTTTTGTTTTACCATCTTAGATCTACTCACATTCTATCTATTTTTGTAGCTTTTCTCACAAGATTTGCAGGTTTACCTCTAGGGTTTTGTTGGGATAGCCTCAAGGAAGAGTCTACTCTCAAAGCCAACCAAAACTTCATTGTTTTTCAGATCTGATTTTTCTGCTCATTCATTCCATATTTCAGTTTCTAACAATCACAGATAGGTCACTTTAAATCAACTTTTATTTGGATACTTGTATGTGAAAAATTTCTGCATAAAAACAGAAATTTTTATTGATTTGTTTTGTGTTGTGCAGCATTTCCAGCAAGCAATAGCTTGCTGGTTTTTACAGGTTCTTCCCAGGTTTAGGGGTTATGCTGCCCACTTTCGGTCACACAACACTTCCAAGGCATATCCTTTGATTGGGTAACGAAAATCACCCTTTCCTTACATCTCTCTAGCATTGTAAAGTCAATTTTTTTTGCTTCCAACCCCCTTTGCACAAAAAGGAAGGCTTGCCTCCACCTTGTGCCATTGAGAGGTTTTTTAATTTTTGCTTTTCATTTCAAGTCATTTATTTCATTGTTGCCTACACCTTGGGTGAGAGATTGGCACGGCCAACCCCCCAAAATCGTGAGGCTAGGTTAGTTGTGTGTGTTTTTAACATGCTCATGCTCATGGTTAAAATATTCTAGAAGTAGATCCCACACTCACATAACTAGATCTTAGCTTAAGCCCTTGAGGCATAAACTTACTTGCATGCTTTAAGTCTTCCAAGTTTCATTTCCTAGCACTTGTTCTTAATGCAATACACACATGGTTAAGTGGTGACGGTTTAAAGCAATCTTTTTTCATTTGCAAGTAGCTTTATCTTCATAGCATCTATCTTAACGCAATTCACACATGTGTAGATGGTGATGTTTTAAATCTTTTCCATTGGCAAGTTGTTCTTGTCCTTTAAAGCACTCATTTCTTTTAGAGCTTGCAAACATTTATGGTTAAGTGAATGGTGTAGGAGAAACTTTTTCATTTCAGCAATTCATTACATGTTCTATATGTGTTTACATGCTTCAATCTTATGATTTAGAACACATCTTTTGGGTTGGATAAAGTTTCGGTTTTGG